>CADDIJ020000989.1:202500-315981 GCA_902809745.2 Tetradesmus lagerheimii | reverse complement strand
AGCAGCAGCAGCAGCAGCAGCAGCAGCACCCTCACCTGTCCCAGGAAGCACGCAGACGCAGCACAGCTGCCAGCAGCACAGGGAGCAGCCAGCCCAGCAGCATCAGCGACCCTGCCGCATGAGCATCTGTGGCAGCGCCTAGGCTTGGCCCCAGCACTGCTACCAATGGTGGCTGAAGCAGAGCGTACGGACGCAGACCCAGGTGACTTCTACTTGAACTTCCAGCTTGCTGCAATGCAGCGTCTTATGCTCTGGAACAAGCGGTGTTGTCAGGTGCTCAGCTAAGCAGCCACGCGTTTGGGCGCAGCGCATAAGATGCCACAGCATCAGACCTGTCTGCGGCGCAGCTGCAGTTGGCTGTTGCTGCCATGCCAGTGCTGCTGCTGCTGGTTGACACAGCTGCACAGATCATCAAGAGGAATGCAGATGATGCGTTTGCTGGTTTTGCTGAGGAGACCCTGCTTGCAGCACTCGGGTACCTGGGCTGCTTGGGGTTGGTGGCTTCAGAGCTCAACCAAGCAGCAGAGGGCAAGAGGAGCAGCCTCAGCATGAGTGTGTGGGATCTGCCAGTGCAGCAGCTGCTGCAGCAAGCAGCGGAGAGCATGCAGGAGCTGCTTGCACGCAGTTTGAAACATGGCAGCAGTGGCAGCACCACACAGCAAGTCAACAGCAACAGCAGCAGCAGCAGCAGAATAAACGGCATCAGGATAGGCTTCATCGGCAGCAGCAGCAGCAGCAGCAGTGAGAGCGGGGCCAGCGGCAGCAGCAGCAGTGAGGGAGGGGCCAGCGGCAGCAGCAGCAGCAGTGAGAGAGGGGCCATGGACAGCAGCAGCAGCAGTGAGAGCGGGGCCAGCGGCAGCAGCAACAGCAGCAGTGAGGGCGGGGCCAGCGGCAGCAGCAGCAGTGAGAGAGCGGCCAGCGGCAGCAGCAGCAGTGAGAGAGGGGTCAGCAGCGGCAGCAGCAGCAGTGAGAGAGGGGCCAGCAGCAGCAGCAGCAGTGAGAGAGGGGCCAGCGGCAGCAGCAGCAGTGAGAGAGGGGCCAGCGGCAGCAGCAGCAGCAGCAGCTGCAGCAGCAGCAGTGAAAGAGTGGCCAAGGGCAGCAGCTGCTCAACACCCGTGCGCTTGCTTATAAAAGGCAAGCCTTGCCCTCCACTGCAGACGACTGCTGCTTGGCTGGAGGTTGCAGCTGAGCTCAGCAGGCTCATTCCCCACAGCAAGTTTGCTGGTGCACAGCAGCAGCAGGCTGCATGTAGGCAGTTGGCTCAGGAGTACCCACCGCTACTGCAACAGTACGTGCGGTTGCTGCTGCCAGAAGTGCTGCCCAAGCTGTGCATGCGAGACGCCGACAATGCGCAAGAGATGTGGGCAGCGTTCAGTAATAGCGTGTCGTGCCTTTGTCTGAATGATTTGAGCAGCAGCGGCTCAGGGGCGATTGTGACAGAACTAGCCGACAGCGGCAGCATGGCAGCAGTTGGCAGCAGGGAGCAGCAGCAGCTGCTGGGGCTGCTGCTGAGCTACGTGAAAGCCATGCTGCTGCTTGTGCAACAGCCAGCATCTGTGTCAGCAGACGCAGCAGAGGCGCAGCAGCAGCACGTGAGTGGCACTGCTTGCATAGAAGTTCTACGTGAGTGCGGTCAGGGGCTAGGGAGCGTGATGACCCTTGCCCTGCGCCTGCTGCAGCAGGAGTTGCCAGCCAACAGGGGGCTAGCAACAGGGTGGCAGCATGAGCAGAACCGCAATTGTGTGCCGTGGCTGCTGCTGCTGGCACGTGCAATGTTTGCAAGCGGTGAGCTGCTGTCAGCATTGGCAGCGTTCACGGCACCAGACAAGACCTGCAAACGACACCAGACAAGACGGCAGCAGGGGGCGCCTCGGGACAAGCAGCAGCAGCAGCTGTGGCAGCCATAGCCACAGCACATGAATATATGAAGTGGCGAAAGCACCTGACACAGCACATTTACATTGGTTTGCGCGCAGTGATTGCTGCCTGGTCTGAGCTGAGGGAGCTGCAGGTGCATGTGTATGGGGAGCAGGGGTCAGTGGCAGGCAGCAGCAACAGTGGGCACAGCATCCAGCAAAGCTTACTGCAGCTGGATGCATCGGTTGAAAACTTCGCAGCAGCGTTTCAGTTGGCAGGAGAGGTGGCAGGGGCAGCCGCAGGGGCAGAGGCGGCAGCAGCAGAGTACAGGACGACTGCGGATGAGCTGTCGCAGCGTTGTACAACAGGTGTGGAGTCCAGCCCCATGATGGGGCTAAGTGGGGACTCTCCACGCACCCCCGAGGAACAGCGATGGCTACAGGCTGACTCAGCATTCAGCAGAGTAAGAGTACAGGAAGACTGCTGCCAGCATGTGGCGCATGTGCAGAGCAGCTTAGCAGATCTGCAGCAGCATGTGGCGCCACTAGCGCTGAAGCTGCAGCAGTGGGCGGCCGGCTTATGTGGCCAGTTTGTGCTGGCATGCTGCTGCAACAACGCAGGCTGCATCAACATGCTGATGCCCAGTGAGCAGGAGCTAGTGGGGGGCAAGCAGTGCGTGTGCGCTCGCTGTAGATGTGCCACGTTCTGCAGCAGGGAGTGCCAGGTGGCGATGTGGCCCTATCACAAGAAGCTGTGCAAGAAGCTGAAGCGGCAGCAGCAGCGGGGAGAGGGCGGAAGTGTGGATGCACCGGCAACACCAACTTAAACGTGCTGTTGCAGGTGCAGCAGTGTGTGTATGATCCCTGCCATTACTGGGCATTCAGTGCGATTTAATGTCATGCCTGGCTGGTGTGCGAGTCATAGCAGTGAACTTTGCTGATGCAACTTATCATGATGTAGCAGCCACCTACATGGCTGCTTTTGTGGTCAATCCTTGTCTTGAGTTGTGTAAAAGGCTCGGCACGTGCTGTGGTGCAACTACAAGTTGGTGTGCTAACTATTGCAACTGGTTTGACGATGGCGTATCATGCCTCTGCTCAACATAACAGCGATCAACACAGTCAGCGTACGCGTTGGACGTGTCATGGCGTTGTCATGGCACATGGCATGACCACTATGCTACTATCATCATCATCATCATGTTACCCACTATGCTACTAGTCAGCAAGCACCAAGTATTAAGCAACCGTCCTCAGCTCACCGTGTCACCCTGTTACCAAACTAGGGTCGCCTCAAGTTCCAGCTGTTGCTTGAATCAGCCACCATGCAGCGTCACCTGAAACACAGGACTGACAGCAGTTCAGGTCCCTGTAATGTATAGCTCTCGCGTAGTCGACCGCTTTCGTAAAGTAATGAGTCTTTAAGTATGCGAAATGTTTGATTGCACACGAAGCCATGGCGTTGCTGCGTAGTTTTGTCTGTGGTGACAGCTTGCGCGCTCTGCAAGCACTCGGCTGCTGTGCTGCTCATACCAACGTCGTACTATCGGTTTTTCGGGGCATAGCTTCAGCAAGCGGCAATCAGACCCGTGAAGCCAGCGGGCAGGAGCGGGTTGACACAGCAGCAGCAGCAGCAGCAGCAGCAGCAGCATCCACTGCTGCTGCTGCATCACATTTGCTGCAACCTGCAGTCGAACTATGGCAGCACGTGGCAGGCCTTACTCCCCACCAAGCACAGCAGCTGCTGCACGAACAGCCGCAGCTGCAAACGTTCCTGCAAGCTGGCTTCAGCAGCAGCATATTCGCACACAACCTGCACCTGCTGCGATGCTTCGGCATAGGCCAGCTACCTCTCTCTGCAGAGTTGCGTGCGTGCCTGGCATTAATACCCCATCAAGCACTTGAGCAGGTGCTAGCTGGCCCTAGCATACAGCGGCTGCTGCATCACCAGCAGCATCACATAGCCGGAGTAACGCAGCAACTAACAAGCCACCTGCAGACGCTAATGGCGCATGCAAAGAAGCGGCAGCAGCAGCAGCAGGAGCAGAAGCAGCTCATGGAGCTGCTGAATGTGCATATAATACAGCAGCAAGCGCACAGTGAGCAGCGGCAGCACAAGCAGCGAGGCACCATGCAGACCCCCGGCACCACACGGCAGCCGCAGCAGCAGCAGCAGAGACACCCGCAGCGGGATGTACATCAGCAGAAGCAGCCGCGGGTGGGGTCCAACAGTGCAGCGCACCTACAGCAAGTGGCCCAGGCAGTGGTTGAAGCACTGCGGCTAAACATTGTTCAGCCAGCCGGCAGCAGCAGCAGCAGCAGATCGAGGCGAAGACGCAGAAGCTCACTAAGCAGCAGCAGCAGCATCAGCAGTGGCCCTGGTGCAAGACGCAAGAGCTCAAGCAGCAGCAGCAGCAGCAGTTGTGAGCCACTAGGCTGCCCCACAGAGCAGCTTGCCGCTGCCCTGGCACGTGCGTCATGCAGCATTGCCCTGCGCAGGCAGCCTGCGCCTCAGCCGCAGCAGGCAGCTGTATTCGCGTCATTCGTGGCAGCAGCAGCGCAGATGACACCAGCCGATGTGCTTGAGCTGCTGCTGCAGCGACCAGCTCTACTGTGGAGCCAAGACAGCGCAACATCATCATCGTCATCATCATCAGCAGCAGCAGCAGCAGGGGGGCCTATCGAGATGCTGCAGCACCTTCGATCGCAGCTTCCAAGTCTCGCGCTGCCGCGTCTGCTGCAGCGCACACCAGCAATTCTCACCGCACCCAAGGCCCAGGTTGAAGCTGTCCTCACCCTTCTGCTCAGCCGGCTAGCGCTATCAAAGCAGCAAGCAGCAGAGGTGCTGGTAAAGCACCCGCAGCTGCTGGTGGCAGGTGCTGGGCCTGCGTCGCTAAACCTGGGGTTTCTGGTGGGGCTGGGGTTGAGGCAGCCTGAGCTGCAGCACATGCTGCTGCGGAATGCAGAGTGGCTGATGCGGCCGCTGCAGGAGCTGACAACACAGTGGCAGTTCCTGTCGACCGTTGCCAAGGTAAGCGGTGGCTGTGCATGTGTGTGGTCACGGTGCTGTGTTTATGTCGGTGATGAGCTGACTTTTGACAAGTGGAGCGTAGATGAGGGCGCTGCAGGTGACAACAGAGTGGCAGTTCCTGTCGACAGTTGCCAAGGAAATTAAACCAAATGTCGCCTCTGTGTGTGCTCATGGCGTCTCTGGCGGTCATGCGTTGGCGTACAATCAGCATCTGGTGACTTGAGCGTATATGAGGCCGCTGCAGGAGCTGGCCAAGCAGTGGCAAGCTCTCTTGACATTTGCCTAGGTATGGGACGGCTGCCAGCAGGCAAGATTGTATCTGTCATCTGCATATTGCACGGCAGCACATGCGTTATGTTACACGGCAGCTACTGCCCCCACTGTAACTTGCTACACCACAGCGCTTCCTCAACAACTGCTGCTGCTCCCACCCCCCACCCCCCCGCGCTGCTGCTGTCCTCTTGGCCTCACAGGCCAGCCTGCCCGACATCGTGCTGCTGCCTGAGCTGCTCAGCCTGCCCATCCGCACCCGTCTGGGCCCGCGCTTCCTGTACGCGCGCAAGCGTCAGGTGCGGCTGCTGCTGCCCAGCCAGGAGGCTGCCTGGCCCACCAAACTGCCCTGGAAGGAGTGGCTGGCGCACGGCATGGTGCCGCTTGAGCTGTGGATCACCGCGCCTGAGGCGCGCATGTGTGCGGCTGTGAAATTGGACCTAGATGATTACACTAGGTAGGTGGGAGGGGTACGTAAGTGCAAGCTTGCAGTGTAGAAGACAGTTTCTGCAAGCATGTGGTGCCACGGATAAGTGTGACCAGGGCGAGACCAGGCGACTGTACAGGTGTCGGGTGCTTGAGTGTCTATATGAGCTTTGTGGCTGGCACACGGCATGGTGCCGCTTGAGCTGTGGATCACCGCGCCTGAGGCGCGCATGTGCGCGGCTGTGAAGCTCAGCCTGGAGGAGTACACACGGTGGGTGGGAGGGGTACTTGCAGTCTAGTAAATAAAATCAGAAGACAGCTTTAGCAAGCAGGTACTAGTAGCGTCGCGGGTAGCTGTTGTGACAAGGGCTGCACCAGTCAATGTACAGGTGTCGGGTGCTTGAGCGTGCATTCATTGCTTGCTGGCTGGCACACGGCATGGTGCCGCTTGAGCTGTGGATTACCGCGCCTGAGGCGCGCATGTGTGCGGCTGTGAAATTGGACCTAGATGACTACACTAGGTGGGTGGGGCCTGTTGGTTCTGACCGGTGTTTGCAGTGACTGCTTGTTTCAAGCGCATTGAGCCTTCTCAAAGGTGCATTGTGAGGCGTGTCAAAATGACGCATCGGCGATTGTAGCGGCAACACTGGGTCTGCCAGTTACCCAGGACATGCTGCTGACATGGCTCGTGCTCTGCTGCGGCTGTGCCTGCAGGTTCAAGGCTGCATGGGCGCGTGTGGATGCATTCAGCAGGCCACCATCCGGCGCTGCAGCCACTGGCAGCAACCCTTGAAGGGAGCTACGCTTGCTGCAGCTCAGGCCCTGCCAGTGCCAGTGCCAGTGCCAGTGCCAGTGCCAGTGCCAGTGCCAGTGCCAGTGCCAGTGCCAGTGCCAGCAGCAGCTGAAATGGATCAGCAGCCGCTGCGGCAGCGGTGATGGAGATCAAGTGGGGGTGCATGTGCCGGGGATGCAGCAGGTGCAGTTGCAATAGTTTGCATGCTGTGGCAGCGTGCAGTGCAATGTTTGGAGTTCGGTGTATTTGAATATGCGTGTGCTACCTATCAGCCTGATTTGCGGCATCTACTGCTGCAAGGCCCTTGTAGTGTCTGGTTGAGTTTGAAGCATATGTTTGGTTTGCATGCAGCATATGCACCTACAGACGCACGCGTGCCTGCAGCACTGCCAGTCGTTGTGCCTGTTGTGCAGTGCCAATACTGGCTTGGCAGCCTCACACACTGTGTGTTGGCACCAGCAGCGTGTGTCAGCGGCCTGCCTTGCACACACCCAACGCAGTGCGTTTTTTTCTTTGCGCCACAGCTGCATTCTATACGGAAGATCTGCCACATTACACCGCTGCTGGAAAACGCAGATGGACAACACAGATAGGTGGAGGTTCGTTGGTTGTTTGGCTGGTGTGCATATTCCGTGTGCTGATCTTGCACGTGCTGCAGCAGCTGCTGTTGCAACACCAATTGGTGCAGAGGATGGCGCAAAAGCGCAGTAGTTATGGGAGAGGGGGGCTGAAGTATAGCAGCACCACTTCAGCTGCGCTGTCTGTGTCGCGACAACCCAGCTGCGTACAGCACTGTTGGCGTGCATATGCTGAAAAGTGTTTGTTGCAGCAGACAATTCTGCTGCCAGCAGGTGTTGTCGGGTTGTAACACTTCCAACATGGGTGTAGTTGCAGCTGCTGCTTTCTATATAATCGAGCAAGCACATATTGTTGGTGAAGTCTGCAAAGGAATGTGTTGGCACGAGAGAGGCACGGTGTCAGCATGAGAGAGCCGCCATAGTAACAGTTGAGTTGACTGAGACTCATTCTTTTGATTATCAATCTTGGAGCCTGCGCCCACTAAGCAAGTTGCCAGAGATAAACAGCACCCCTGCGCGGTGGCTAGCGTGAACTTCACACTGCTGAGCAGTAGCCTACTATTGTACAGTACGATGGAGCTGCAGAAGTGACACAGGCGCTGTGCAGCACAGCCCACCCATTGTCATGACGCTGCTGGCACACTGCACAGCACTGCTGCCGCCGGCATGATTGCGCCGCTGCAGTGGCATGATCTTAAGACCACTGGCCAGCAACTGCTGCACAGCGCACAAACGCTGCAGTGCCACTGCAATTGCGGCAACTTGTGACAAGATACAAACCTGAGACATGAAGATGATAGCATTTGCTAACAGCATGTTTGCATGTTGCAACAAATCCTGAAGTGAACATGAATAGTACAAAAGAGAGCGCTGTGCAATGTACAACGATGGATGCATACAGCCCTTCAACGAGGGAGCAAACTACACGAGCGGCCAATGATGCCACTCACACAACGATTTACACGGCAATGACACGCTTGCCACAGCTTATTTCACTAGATGCTCTGCTCAACATGCACAGCATGCAGCAGTGCTGCACATGCGACAGCGGCAATCAACTACCATAGTTGTCGGCCACAGGCCTAGATGCTTGCAAGCAGCTGATCAAAATTGGGGCTGTCATCCTGGCACTCGTCATCCTCAGCATCACCACCGCCCTCCTCAGGCAGTGGGTAGTCATCATCACCACCGTCATCACCCATGATTACACCATCAGGATTACCCCCACTCATCATCCAGGCGTGAACATCGCCGTGAACTCCTGCGAGCATTGCCTCAGCGGGTACGTCGCCATGGCACCTGCACGCTGCACGTACTGCAATCTCGTAATGGTGAGGCACGAAGGGCACCGGTGGCTCATACAGGGAGAAGACGAAAAAACGATCATCAACCTTGCGCTTCAAGCGCTGCAGCTCCTTGATCAAGTCCCAGCCGCGTGCGATGACGGATGACTCTGTAAGGATGGGCGCGTCAAAGGTCTGCACCCAGAAGGCACGCTTGTGCAGCTTGACCAGGTGTACGTCACGGTTGCTGGGCCGCGGCGCGTCACCCTGCGCAGAAATATGCAGAAGGATGAAGACAGGCAGTGCAGGGCAGGCTGGGCGTCAGCGAGATAGCTGTACAGCATGTGTCAGCTTGACCAGGTGCACGTCGCGGTTGCTGGGCCTGGGCGCGTCACCCTGCGATGCAAAGAAACAAACGGATGGGACAAGACAGAGATTGCAGGGCAGATGGTGCGTCAGAGGATGAGCTGTGTCAGCTTGGCCAGGTGCATGTCACGGTTGCTAAGCCTGGGCGCGTCACCCTGCGCAGAAATATGCAGAAAAGTGAAGACAGGGAGTGCAGGGCAGGCGGTGCGTCAGCAAATTAGCTGTACAGCATGTGTCAGCTTGACAGGGTGCGTCATGATTGCTGGGCCTGGGCGCGTCATCTTGCAAAGAATCAAACGGATGGGACAAGACGGAGAGTGCAGGGCAGATGATGGCTCATCAGCGGATTAGCTGTGTCAGGTTGACCAGGTACATGTCGCTGTTGCTGGGCGCGGCGCGTCACCCTGAACAGAAACAACTGGATGACACAAGACAGAGAGCGCAGGGCAGATAGTGCATCACAGAGTGAGCCGTGTCAGCTTGCAAAGGTGCTCGTCACGGTTGCTGGGCCTGGGCGCGTTAACCTGCGCAGCTAAAGCGACAGGGGAGGTGCAGGTGTAAACAACGTCAGCACAGCAGCTGCAGGCAACAGGGGAAAACGACAGCACCGCCAGCAGATGCTGGAACAGGGATTTGTCAATGACTCATTGTGTGACACAGTGCATTGCAGTGCATGCGTGACTGTTCTGGCGTGTACTGTACATATGTGACACGCAGCAGCCAGAACACAACTACAAACCCTGACGTAAAATGCAAGCGGCTCATAGAAACCATCACACGATGGCATCACGTGCTTGCAACATGAAAACATAAACAAGCAACACCACTCACCTGCACCTCCTCAGGCAGGTAGATGGCGAAGAAGAAGTGCCCCTTCACCGTCTGGCTGGCCCTGTCTGCAGTGAGCAGCACGCTGTTGAGCGGCACCGTGGGGGGCAGCTTGGCGCAGTCCTCGTTGTCGCCAGCAAGGTAGCCCACCAGGCGCTGCCGTGGCGGCAGCAGCAGCAGCAGCAGCAGCAGCAGAGCATTAGTAAATAAGTGAGGCTTCATCAAGTGAACTAATTGCAAGCACAACGCAGCGGCGGCAGGCTTCCGCCATTCTTGCATAACAGTGCTGGTCATTGTCAGCACAGCTGCCAGTGTCACCTGGTACATATGGCTACGAGCCAATGATAGTAAGCATGATGTGCAGATACAATCGCTGACCTGGCGCAGCTCAAACTGTCCGCACGTGCCGAACCATACCTTTGTGGCGATCACCTGTGCCTGCAGCAGGTTGTTGGCCTCCACGCGTGTGACAATGAAGCAGGCTGACTTGTAGCGGCGCAGCTGCAGCGAGCCGCGCGTCTCAACAACGTCAAAGGAGGGGCAGTCCAGGCCCCTGCAGGGTGGCAGCAGTGTGCAGAGCGGAGGGACGAGTACATTTCTAATTAAAAGACAGTAAGATGTGCGTGTCCACCACAGTCAGGGATCACCCTGCAGGGGAGTCCAAGCAGATGCAGCATGATCATTGTGTGTGAAGCGAGTGGGAAATTGACGTCGTCATCTGGCAGATACATGTTGATGGGGGAGACAGTGAAAAGTGGGTTTGATTGAACAGCGTGCCTCCGCAGCACAAGAAAAGCAGTGATGCCAGTCAATGCGCTTACAGCGACAGTGGCAACTCAAGTGATTGCTCTGGCACGGAAGTGCAGGGGAGGAGGAGCAGCAAAAGCGCAGTTGGGTTGGTGGCGGCAGCAACAGCAACAGCAGACCTGGCAGGCGTTTGAGCATGCATGTGCTGAAGAGTGGGATGCATACAATCTGCATGGAAAAAACAATCCATGGCTTGTCACTGACAGGATGACAGTTTGCAGCATCCCACCTGCTCACGTGTACTGCACTGTGTGCTGTGACTGCCGAGCAGGCGGGATGGTGCAAACTCTCGCATTGTTCAAGGACAGCACCAGGCGGGAGACGACTTGAAATTGCACAACAATGCATCCTGACACGAACGATCTGGCCCACTAGGCACTTCTGCATCCGTCATCACGAACCAACA
Organism: Tetradesmus lagerheimii; assembly: GCA_902809745.2. Taxonomy (NCBI): domain Eukaryota; kingdom Viridiplantae; phylum Chlorophyta; class Chlorophyceae; order Sphaeropleales; family Scenedesmaceae; genus Tetradesmus; species Tetradesmus lagerheimii. Next base: position 305,337 of record CADDIJ020000989.1, on the reverse strand, counting down.
CATACTTTGGAGTGTACTGCTGCTGCTGCTACAGCCTGTGCGGCACACACGCGCATGTGGACAGTACAACTGACTTCATGACACCATCAAACTGCCTGCCTGGTAATTTAGGAGGCACACAGCACTGACAGAATTGATTGCAGCACTTCATATCTGGCCCATGCAGCACCCATGCATGCAGCACAAGCAGAGCCCAGCAGCTGGATGCGAAAGGTTTCTGCAGTGCTATGCATAAGCAAACAACGAGAATCAGAAACCATCCAGATGATTCACCTGCAGAACCAAGGCCTGTTGCCAGCATCCTCAAGGGCGTTGCTTGCCTCCACAGCAGCAGTGGCAGCAGCAGAGCCCACAGCAGCAGTCACCGCAGAGCTACTCACGGAGACACCGAACTGACGAGCCGTGGCATCCTGCGTGACGACCAGCAGAATGCACACTGCCAAGGCAGCGATGCAGCCGATCTTCGCCTTCATCTCTGCTGATGTGTCGGAATGTGCGTGCGTCTGCTGTTCGAGCTCCCAGCAGATTGAACTACTGCCGAACCTAATCGAAGATGAGTCGGATTAAGTAACCTTGTTGTACTTCACGTTATGGCTGGGATAATAACGTGTGGTTGAGCTGAGCTGGCCAAGGTTGAGCAAACTGCCGTTGCATTTGCCCGGCACTTTCTGCTTTCTGCACCAGCGACGTGCATTTCGACACAGGCTATAAACTCACAGATATAGATATTGTTTCGAGGTACACGGACTGCCGGTGCTGCAGATTGTGTTGCTGTTGGCGCTCGTCCTGCTGCTGCAAACGCTGGACACCTGCACCAAACCCGTACATCCGACAGTGTAATCACCATCATGGCGCATCAACTGCCGAACGTTGTTAGCACTGCAGTGAATGTGCTTGGCACCTCAGGGCTGCTTGCAGCGCGGCCAGCTGGTCAGCCAAGGAGCAGGGAAGCAGCGCCAGACCCTATCGCTGCGCCACCTGCTGCAGCAGAGCTTGGGGTAAGCAAAGCAGAAGCTGCACAGGTTTCAACCAGTTTGGGCGTGTGTGCGTTTGAACGAGCTCATGCGTGGCAATGAGCCTCAGTAAACGGCTGGCGGCTTCAGCAATGTTGTGCGCTCCAGCACTGCATGTCCCAGCAGCTGTTTCGCAGCTGCTGCGTTTTAGCGGATCCAACGCAGCAGTGCTGCAGGCTTCTCTTCTCATTCACTGATTGTGCACCATCTGAAACAAATCTTGTTGTTGTTAGCTGTGTGCGCTTCTACGGCTGTAGTGCAGCATGACAAGCAGGCAAACAACATGCATGCAATGCATGCAGTACTGTCCTCCATGCATTGCTGCATCGTGCTGCATGGAGTACTTGGCAGCAAATGCAGCTGAATGGACACAACTACAGGTTGCTGATTGGGTCTGTGGTTGCTGCAGGGAGGCTTTGCGGGTGTGAGGCAGACAGCAGCGCTGGTGAACTCAGCTGCAACGCGAGACGAGCCTGCTTCAAATGGCACACAGGTGGGCAGGGCCTGACTGTGCAGTGCAGCAGCTGGTCAGCAGCTGTTGTGCTGGTGTTTGGGCAGCCTATGCAGTGGGCATTGTCATCTGCATTTACACTGCATGGCCTGCATATCAGTCAGATTTTGCACGGTGGCCTGCAGTTGCTTGCAGCATTTGCAGGGTGTGTGATGGGCTGTCAACGGTTGCAATGCACACGCCACAGCATGATGTTGTTTATACCGCCGTGAACCACGTGATGATGTTGTGTATGGTCCCTGCTGTCGCTGCTGTGCAGGTGTCCATGGCGCCAGTGCCAGGCGCTCATGCTGCTGCTGGAGGCCAGCTACCAGCCCTTGACACAGATGCCAGCACGCTAGGCGGTGACCCAGCATCAGCAGCAGTGTCGACACATGCGGGGCCTGAGGCAGACCCATACCACCTAGCTGCATGATGGGCCATTAGCAGCGCCAGACTGGCGCTGAACATATAATGTAGTACACTGTGCTGGCGTCGAATCGATGAAAATATTGTGGTGCTGAGCACATCCTTTGCCAAAGAAGTTCTTCGCAAGTTTTCAACTCGCATGTGGCGCACAGCATGCGAGGGGTTGCCACGCTTAGGAGCGTGTGGTAGTGCTGGCCGTCTTAGCAGGTAAGCGAGATGGCAGCTTTATTTGGTTACCCATGTAACTGGCTGCCCAGTAGCAGCATCCCTACCAAGACTACGAATATTCGGCATCAGATGTCAAAGCAACTCAAGGATCGTGCAGAGCAACCAGCAGCAACTCCAGACACCCGGTGTCGAGGCTTGCGTCGCCACACCTGTCACTCCATGTCTGCCACGGAATTGCCTTGGCAGTAAAGCCAAAAGAAACGGGCTTTACCTACGCCATGTATTTCGCTCTAGAGCGAGCAGGTCTGGCATGCAAATACGAGACACCAGGCTGGCCATGGCCGCCGCCATCAGCCAGCAGCTGACGGGCAGCACATATGGTGTTGCATAGCCAAGCAAGAAACCACCGCATCCTGCAGCACACGCTTATGTTGAAGAGAACCACAAACCAACTGGTTCCTTGGCTTCATACATTGTGCACCAAACCGCATGCTGCCTGCAAAACGGCATTTCAGCGGCACTGTGATTGGCAGAGTATGCCTCACAACCCTCAAGCTCTGCACGCACGCCAGCAGAGGCAGTGGTGCCACCACACCTCAGACTGGAAATGTACCACAGACACATCACGGTTTGTGGCAGTCACTAACACATATCAGTCAACACATGCCTGTCATGTGCGGGCAAACGCACAGCCGTGCTTGTGCACACCATGAACGGCAGGCACCCCGTGATGCAGCCATGCACCATCAACTGGCGCAGGCGTGCACACCCTCATCAAAGTCCCAAGTGCTGCTCCTGCCGGCCAGATGCTGCTGTTGCCATCGTGTTACTCGACGTGCCAACAAGGTCAACACGCCACAATCACAACAACAAAGTCACAGACACCTGAAGATGCTTGCAAGCATCAATCAGTGCTCACCCAGATCACACCACACCGCGTGATGTTTGAGTTCTATGCAGCATACAACCTTGTCTCAACCTTTCTGCCATAACACCAACCGCCAGCGTGCTGAGCTTGGTCTGCACAGCTCCTGCTTGGCACACAGTTGCCCACTCAGTTTCTCCAGCTGCCCATGTAGTGGTGCTCATCACCACGTGCGGTGGGACCGGTAGTTCACCGCCAACAGGCTAATGCTGCACGCCGTTCCAGGTCCTGCGAGTTCTGATAAGCTTTGGATATTGGCATCACTGCGGTGCTGCGCTTCAGCCTGGTGCCAGCAGCTTCTCGGGGTGCCCCAGCCAGTTGTGGTGATTCTAACCACTACTGCTGCTCCTGCTGCTCCTGCTGCTCCAGCGCTGAATGCTGCTGTGCCAACTGCTGCTGCAGCGCAGCCACACGCGTCTCCAGAGATGCTGCATAAGCCCTCGCATCTGCACGCAGCAGTTGCAGAGTGATGGCAAGGCGGGGGTGGTTTGCTATGGACTTGCAAACCTGCTGGGCCAATTCGAAGCATGGCATGAAAGCAGAAGCTAGCTTGTGCCCTTGTAATGAGACGGCAAGTTTCCTGGCACACGCCCTACAGGATCAAGAAGACAGCGCACCGCTGCTATGAACCCGACAGCCGCTATTCATGCAATCGCGAGTCCTGCTTGCTCAGCGCAAGGCCGCTGCAACCAAGCACAACATCCAGCACCCGGCATAGGCCCCTCCACTGGGTCAATGCTTTTTGCACAGCTCGCCTGCCAGCTCCTGCCTGCACAGCCTGTTCTGCAGTGCCTGCCACTTTGCACTCCTGTGCAGCATGCGGTGCAGCTTGGGATCATCCCACGCACTCAACCCAGGAGCCTGCAAAGCCAACAGCAGCAGAGTCAATGAAACAAGCAGAAATGAACGCACCGCCACATGGTGAGTGTGAGTGATGGCGATCAAGTACCAGCAACATCTGGTGCATATTCAAGGTGTCCCACTTGCAAATCTGGCATGTGCCTCAGGGTCAGGACGGTCCTATGTAACCAGGTGGCCCACTTCGGAAGTGTCTCACCATGTCGTTCAAATACAATACAAGCAGCATGGCAAGTGCAAGCTGGAATACATATAGAGCGGCAGCAGCCACAGCAGCACTGCAACACTCATGGGGGCTATGAACTCTGCACACGCTAGGTCACCGGAGCTGCAGCAGTGTATCTCAAACACACTAGAGTAAGGATCAATGTGGAACTTGGTGAGCGTGTTCAGCTGCATCAGGCTGCGCAAGCCTCTGAATGTGAGCTGATGACCAAAGGCGCCACTGCGTCCATCCACATCGCTGCTGCTGGCAGCTCGGTTGTCACTGGAGTCGCCATCGCCCGCTCCTTGGTTCACATGCTCCACGTATCTTGGCTGCCACACTGTCAGCTGCTTCAAGCGCACTAGCTTTGCTAAGCCCTCTGCACAGCTGTCATCCACGCAGGCCCCACCCACCACCAATGCAGCGTCTCTAATTTCGAGGCAACATGGATCTCCCATTCCTCCTGTTGTCCAGCTAACGACCGTTGTTGCAATCAGCGGCATTCATGACGAAATCGGTTGCAGACAGCTACGTAGTCCAGTGGTTGTGAAACCGTAGGGATGGCGACTTCGAGAGCTGCGTGCCGATTTCCCGCCAGTTTCGCTACCGATCCAGGGCTATCAGTTGCTTGTAGCACAGATATCAGCTCAAATACTGAGCGTATTATACTGGTCTGACCTATGAATGTTTTACAGTACGTGCAGGCTCACCCCTGGCCCACAATGTTGCTGTCACTAGTGGCAGTACTGCCTGCTGCTGCTGTACAGCAGCAACATCAAGATGTTGTCCTCAGGTCGTTCAACTCTCAGTGTTGAGCCAGTAAATCAGTTAACACACAACATGTCGTTAAGCAGTGCCGGAGTAGCGATCTGCAGCAGGTGTCCTGCCCTGTTATGTGTTACGATACAAATCAACAGCAGTACTCGACTATCTCACATGCCCCTTTAACCACTAAAACGGCGCTTTATGCCATCATCAACCCTTAAGTTGCGTTCTCCGCGCCTGACCGTGAAGCCTCGACTCACCAACGTCTGCTTTGCTCAGCCACTCGCGTCTGACTTCGCCTGTAGGCCACGGTCCGGCGTTGTAAGATGTTGTTACGTGTTCAAGAGTAGCTTAAGGGATTCCAGCACAGAGATCATGCTGGTTCTTCGCGCAAGACCGTTGCTTGAGCAGCTGCAGGACGCCGGGCTCGCGGACAGCACTGCCGTGCCATACGGTGTCACATACGCCTTTACAGATCAAGCGACAGACATTTCCAGGCACGGCAGGGGCTGGATTTCTCGACAGCCGTTCCAACCAGGCTCAGTCCATCCAAATACAGCAGCGTTGGTTGAAGCACTTCAAGCCACGATGTGCAGCAGACCATGATCAACATCAAGGCCAACGAATATATTTGGGTCAAAGCAGTATGGCATTGGTCGGGATCCTTGAATGCAGCGCCCATACGACAACGCAGCCTATGAAGCAGTGCACCCGAGTGCAAGACATGCCTGTGATATGAGGCCCACTACCACATGGTGCAGGTGAGCAAAAACTTTGTGCTATGACAGCGCACACTATGTTGGTGTCCAGTAAACGTGAGTGGGAGGGGTGAGTGGGTGCACAGGAGCTGCCGTTCGCGATGCGCACACTCGAGGCTGGTGTTGTGTGCGTACTACTAGTAGCAGAGCTGATAATCAGTTGAGTCAACTTACAGTGCTTGCAATGCATCTGTGAGCTGCCTGCTAAGCAAATGAAAATTTCAAGAGGTCCTCATCAACAAGTCAAGTGTCAGGGTGCTGGCAACGGACTGGTGCCGCGCTTCTTCAACTTATCTCTGCAGGAGTCTGGTCATGCTGCGGGCAGGGGTGCCGTGACATGGAACCAAAGGAAAGCTGAACGGGGATGCAGGTGGGTATTGTAAAAGTTGATGCAGAACATGTCGCATTGCGGCATGCTGCATGCACGCATGCGTATTGGCATGTTCTGTGTGTGCACACTACACAACACAGCAGTCGGCTGCACTAGTCGTGCACCATGCTAGGGCAAGAGGCCGTGCCACATGGCATCGTGCTGCATTGTATTTGCCAAGCCCAGTTTGGCATGCCATTTCCCAAGTTTTTGTGGCCCCAGGTGCAAAGCGAAACCTCCTGTTCTGTAGAGCTATTGCTGAGGGCGATGCTTGTTTGCTGTTACACACTACTTCCTGCTGGCTGTGCACGGTGCTGTGTCAAGGCGCAGGAGATTGCTGCCGAATCCCGCCCCCCCCCCCGACCCACTCATTCTGCAGCAATTTGAGAATCCTCATACAATCTGATCCAATGATAAAAGTGCAGTGCTCATCCACACGACAGCCGAAATTCATGCATCGTCGCCTAGTGCTAATGTTGTCGCTGTGCTGCTTCTGCTGCTGCTGCTTTGCGTTGCTTGCAGATGGGCAGTAGCTGGTCAGACAGCAGCTGTACTGAAGCACCTGTACCTCCAGGCAATTCTGTGTCTTCGCACTTGGTATTGTCTTCACATGCTGGTGCGCTGACATATTCTGACATGCACTCCTCGTCATGCCTGCCCTGCAGGTAACAGACCATCTGCCGACATTCCACTCTGGTCTAGCTGCTGCAGGTGTGGCGCAGCAGCCGGCACAGCACAGCAGCCGGCCTGGCCCAACAAGGCGTGCATGCAATACAGTGTACCTACAGGCATGTACCATGGCGCTGTTGCAGCAGTAATATGTGGTTTGGCAGCTGGTTGGTGCGGTGCTGCAGCTGTGGTGCTCTTGCTTGTTGCACCTTCCTGTGCGCATTTGGTGTTTGCTGAGGCTCGCCTCTTGCTTCCCATGTTGTTGGCTTCAGACCAAAGAAAAGGCTTCAGCCAGGTTATCTGCTTATTTGGCCGTTGCCTTGCTATGCATAATCCCTGCCTAGTTGGCTGTTATGGCAGGTTGTGTAGTGGCTGACACATGTGCCACACGAGGCAGTGCCACTCTATCTCAATGCACTTGGGCGATGGATGCTGTGACAGGACTCAGTTTGTTGGTCACCAATGGCAACTACGGCGGGCACAGCACGATGCAGAATTGTTATGCACTGGCGCAGCTGTGTGTGTTTTCAGAAGTTGAGCAGTAAATTACCAACTTGATGAGACGGTGCTCGTGGCCAGTCTCAGCCCAAATTTGCCTTGTGATGGATTGTGTTGTTGAGCCAGTGCACACAGGCGTGATGGCCAGACGCAGCAGCGGTCAGCAACTGATGTCGAAACACTGTGATCATGTGACAGCACTGCACTCACAACAGGTTGCTGTGTGGGCTCGTGTTTTGTGGCCGTCAGCAGCGAAGTGTGCATTCAGCCATGCACGTTAAACTGGTAATTTGCAGAGCACGTTGTCGTGCATGCCACCTCTCACACAGGGAGGATTGTTGCAACATCCCAATGAACTTCTGCTGCTGTGCAGCTGTCCAGGCAGGCTACTACAGGTCCTGGCAGTCCGCCACTAGCAGTGAGAGGTCCTCTGCTAGTAACCGAAGAAATACAGCACGAATCGGACGTTTTGCTAGCTTGTATTGCCATCAGTGCATATACGTGGGGTTTATAGCGCAGCTACGTGGCGATCGCGACAATGGTCTGCTCACGTAGCGCCATCGGGCTACGTGGCCCGCCGTTGTCTGCTACAATGCGACTGGGAACGACGTGGCCCCAACGGACGCTCCCGTTGCCATTGCCAGCGGTTGCAGATAAGCATTGCAACACCATACCTAGAAACAGAGACGTCGAAGCAGCTCGACATTGCCTGCGCGCTGTTCGCCATCCTCCCTGGCAGCCTGCTGCTGCGCGCAGCAGTGCCAAGGCTGCGCCAGCTGTTATAGCATGAGGGGCCTCATAACAGCTCGACATTGCCTACGTGCTGCTCGCCACCTTCCCTGACAGCCTGCTGCTGCGCCGCGCACTGCAGCAGTGCTGAGACTTGCGCTAACTAACATCGTTAAATTGTTACTGAGGAGCTTCATAACTGCTCGGCATTGCCTGGGTGCTGTGCTCCACCCTCGCTGCGCCGCGCACTGCGGCAGTGCCGAGACTCGCGCCAGTTAGCGTTGTTACAACATAACTGAGGGGTCTCACAACAGCTCAACATCGCCTGGGTGCTGCTCGCCATCCTCCCTGGCAGCCAAGACTTGCGCCAGTCAACGTTGTCACAACCGTAACCGAGGGCCCCTGAGGCTTCATAACAGCTCAACATCGCCTGGGTGCTGCCAGCTCTCCACCCTCCCTGGCAGCCTGCTGCTGCGCCGCACACTGCAGCAGTGCCGAGAGTTGCGCCAGCTGACGCCGTTCAATGTATGACGTTGCTTTCATCTGGAGCTCAAAAACCGTTCACCTTACAACGTAACTGAGGGGCTTCACATAAGCTCGGCATCTCCTGGGTGGTGCTCGCCGTCCTCCCTGGCAGCCTGCTGCTGCGCCGCGCACTGCGGCAGTGCTGAGACTTACGCCAGTTGTCACAGTGTAACTGACATGTTGTGAAGCGCTTCACAACAGCTCGACATCGCCTGGGTGCTGCTCGCCATCTTCCCTGGCAGCCTGCTGCTGCGCATGCCGTGCAGCCTCCTCCTGCTGCCGACGCTCCTCAAGCTCCTGCAGAAACACAGAAAGCCACACAAACACAGTTGCAGTGCAGAATATCATCGCCTATTGCTCGCAGCAGGACATGCTAAAGACTGGAACACCACCCCACTTTGATGTACTGCTGCAGCTCCTGCGGCCACAGCTCCTGCTTGTCCTGCAAGCCGCCGACCACCACGTGCTAGCCCAGACTCACCGCCTACAGCTCAAAACCGCACCTCCAACCACCCCCAAAACACACAACATATGCGTTTTGCACGCGCCGTACCTGCATGTAGTGCTGCAGCTCCTTCGGCCAGAGCTCCTGCTTATCATGCAAGCCGCCGCCCAACCACCACCACCTTGCGGCACAGCTAATCAACGCTCATCATAGCAATCAAAGAAAAACTACGAGTGAAACATGACCCCACCTTCATGTACTGCTGCAGCTCCTTTGGCCACAGCTCCTGCTTATCCTGCAAGCCACCAACCACCACCACCTTGCGGTACAGCTCACTGTAACCGTCACTGGACCCCCCGTACTTCAAGCTGCGAACAGTTCGAAATCCGTCGCTCCACTCGCTGGCAGCGCCACCGGCGATGTAGCCAGGTACGCCATGTATGCCGAACGAATGGTGGCTGCCGTGCTGAGTTGTGATGGTGGCAAACTTCTTCTTTTGGCTGCTGGCGCGAGCGCGGCTGGCAGCTGTAGCGCGCAGCATATGGCCGAGGTAGTCAGCGAGTGATGCAGGCGGCACGTCTTTGCAGACGCCCAGCAGTAGGCGTAGCACTTCGATATGCACCTGCAAACAGCAGCATCAGCAAGCGATGAGGTCGGAAACCTGTGGGTGTGTGCGGCCAAGCGATGTGCAACAGCAGACAGATGCAGCGGTTGGTGTGCCCCCGCACTGCAGCAGGCACTTTTAACGTAGCCGTAGCGCGCAGCATGTGTCCGAGGTAGTCAGCGAGTGATGCAGGTGGCACGTCTTTGCAGACGCCCAGCAGTAGGCGCAGCACTTCGATGTGCACCTGCGAACAGCAGCATCAGCAACGATGGGGTCAGGCAGTGTGGGCGTATGCGCGGCCAAGCAATGTGCAACAGCAGAGGAGTGCAGCGATTGGTGTGCCCCCGCACTGCAGCAGGCACTTGACTCAGCTCATCGCATGGCTGTATACAACAGCAGCTCCAGCCCCCACCCAGCATCTGGCTGTTCACATCAGCGCCCTCCTAAATGCAAAGCACGGTAGGCTGCTGCAACCCCGCCTAACTAGCATGACACAGGCATGATGCACCAACAGAACATGGAAACTGACTTCCAGTAAACAACATGAACAGTGACATACCACGCAACAGCCACGCCTGGATTGGTCATTATGACAGCGCCAGCAGCACCGCCCCCCCCCCCACCCCTGCTGCTCCATGCCCACTTAAGTCGATCCAAAACCATATGTTACAGAACAAAGTAACACAAAAAGTAACTTCTCACGTCAACCCCTCACCTGGCTGTCTGCATCCACGAGCGCCAGCAGCACCTCACCAACCGCCACACCCCAGAAGCTGCTGCGTGCTGACAGCTGCCGGCTCTTGACCAGCTCTTGCAGCAGCGACGCCAGTGAGTATGCAAAGGGAGCGTACTCGGGCACAGCAGCGGCATGGTGCATGTGATTGCTTTCCACCATGAGCTGTAGCAGAGATCGCGCTGTGAGCAGGTCGCCGTTGGCTAGCCGGTCGAGAACCAGCGCCTGCAAGTGCACATGCAACAGCACGCGCAGAGTTGAGCAGTCTGTCCACTGGACTGTGGTATGCCAAAGAATTCAAACACAGCAAGTAGCGGTCACCTGAGCAGTGCGTGTATTGAGCATGCATGTGACAACACCTTGCCTCCCACTGCATAACCTTGCGCAGCATCAGCTGTCCCCTTTACTCCCTTACCCAGCCAGCACTTGGCAACCCCACAGCAGGCCTGTTAGACAAACCTGACAGCAGGCACGATCTACACCAGTTCACCACTGCCAGACCCCCAAACTCCAAACCGGCTCATTTGAAACCCTGATGCTAACCCTCTCACCTGCACCACCCTGCGCAGCACTTCCTGCCCCTTGTACTCCTGCAGCAGCATCTGCCAGCCCTGCTGTACAAACAGACCTGCGCAGCATTCCCTTTTTACCGGGTACCCACCCCCTGCCCAACCAGCACCTGCCAGCCCCACAGCAGGCCTGCTGCATGATCAACAACACCCCACCACTGCCAGACCCACAAAACCCAAACCGGCTCAGTTTTAAACCCTAGGATCAGCCTTCTCACGCACCACCCTGCGCAGCACTTCTTGCCCCTTGAACTCCTGCAGCAGCAGCTGCCAGCCCTGCTGTACAAACAGACCTGCATTCCCTGTACCCTGCGCTCCCCTGCCTAACCAGCAGCTGCCAGCCCTACAGCACGCCTGCTGCATGATCAACACCACCTTACCATTGCCAGATCCCTGAACCCCAAACCGGCTCCACAACACCATATCATTGCCAAACCCCCAAAACCCCAAACATCTGAACCCAAACATATGAATAGCCCTCTCACCTGCACCACCCTGCGCAGCACTTCTTGCCCCTTGTACTCCTGCAGCAGCAGCTGCCAGCCCTGCTGCTGCTGCTGTGCAGTGCCGCCTGTGTTGTCCTGCAGTGCTGCGCTGCGGTGTGGCCGGTGCCGCTCCTGGTCCCACGGCTTGGCTTCCATCTCCCCTTCAGCAAGTAGCACCAGCAGCTCTGCCCACACCTGTAGCAGCAGCAGTGTGGTCAGCAACAACAAATGCTTGTCATATCCACATCGCCCCTTCAGCAAGCAGCACCAGCAGCTCTGCCCACACCTGTAACAGCAGCAGTATAATGCATTGCCACAGCAGCACTGTGGTCAGCAACAACGCAAAGCTTGTCAGCCCTCTATGTACCATTCAGCAAGCAGCACCAGCAGCTCTGCCCACACCAGTAACGACAGCAATGTGGTCAGCAACAACACAAAGCTTGTCAGACCCCCATCTCCCGTTTCGCAAGCCGCACCAGCAGCTCTGACCACACCTGCAACGGCAGCAGCAAAGGCAAACTTCTGCCCATCAGCAAGCAAAACCAGCAGCACCAGCAGCACCAGCAGCTCTGCCCATACCTGCCCATACCTGTAACGGCAGCAGTAAAAGCGTTGCCAGTCGCAGCAGCAATGTGGGCAGCATCAACGCATGGCTTGTCAACCTTCTATGCCCCCTTCAGCAAGCAGCACCAGCAGCTCTGCCCATACCTGTAACGACAGCAGTAAAAGCGTTGCCAGTCGCAGCAGCAGCAGGTGGTCAGCATCAACGTACAGGCTGTGAGGCTTGTCAGCCCTGTATGTCCCCGTCAGCAAGCAGCATCAGCAGCTCTGCCCACGCCTGCCCCGGCAGCAGTAAATGCATTGCCGGTCACAGCAGCAGTGTGGTCATCTATGCCCGCTTCAGCAAGCACCAGCAGCTGTGTCCAGACCTGTATCGGCAGCAGTGAATGCATTGCCGGTCACAGCACTAGTGTGGTCAGCATCAACACAACGCTTGCCAGCCCTCTTACGACAACCCTATGTATTCTTTGTGAGCAAAGCCGGCCAAGTGTCATGAACAGATGCACTCACCCCATGCAGGTCCCTGGCAGGACGTGGTGGCGTGACATAGCGCCCCTCCCCTAGGCTGCAGCTGTTCGGTCAGTTGCGGAGCAGCCCGTCACACATAAAACACCCCTGCTGCAGATCCTCAGAAGTCAAGATCCACTGGTAGCAGAATATTATACTCACCCCATGCAGGTCCCTGGCAGGACGTGGTGGCGTGATGTAGCGCCAGCCCTCACCCCCCATAGGCTGTTGCAGCTGTTGGGTTGGTTGCAGAGCAGCTCGTCACACATAACACAACCCTGCTACTGCTCCCAGAAGTCAAGCTCACAGAAATCCATCCAACAAAAGCAAAGTGCCACTCACCCCATGCAGGTCCCTGGCAGGGCGGGGTGGCGTAACGTAGCGCCCCTAGCGCAGGCTGTTGCAGCTGTTGGGTAAATTGCAAAGCAGCGCGTAACACAGAACATACCCCTGCTAGTGCTCCGTATAAGTCACGGTACAATAACATCATGCAAAGTGCCACTCACCCCATGCAGGTCCCTAGCCGGATGTGGTGGCGCACCGTAGCGCCCCTCCACCCCCCGGGCTGTTGCAGTTGTTGGGTAAGTTGCAGAGCAGCGCGTCACACAGAAACATGACCGTGCTACTGCTCCTCAGCAATCCAGGTAGCAGAGTATCGTGCAAACCTTGGTGGTGCATACCAACCAAGATGGTGATTTAAAAACCCACGTGTAACTACTTTCTCTCGAAGTAACACTCACCCCATGCAGGTCCCTGGCAGGGCGGGCTGGTGTGACGTAGCCCCCCCCATCCCCTTATGCTGTCGCAGCTCTCGGGTTAGTTGCAGAGCAGCGCGCCACACAGGACATACCCCTAGGGGTCTTCTGGGAGTAGTAGCAGGCCTGCTACTGCTCCCAAAAGTCAAGGTCAAAGCGTATCGTTAGGAATATCAACATGCAAAGTCGCGCTCACCCCATGCAGGTCCCTGGCAGGGCGGGGCGGTGTGACGTAGCGCCCCTCCCCTAAGCTGTTGCAGCTGTTGCGTAAGTTGCCGCGCAGCCCGCCACACATAACACCCCCCTGCTGCAGATCCTTAAGAGTCAAACGCCACTGGTCCCAGAGTATTATGTATAGTGGCACTCACCCCATGCAAATCCTTGGCAGGGCGGGGTGGCGTGACGTAGCGCCCCTCTCGCTGGCTGTTGCAGATGTTGGGTTAGTTGCAGAGCAGCATGCCACACAGAACATACCCATGCTACTGCTTCAGAAGTCAAGCTCATAGAGTATAATTATCAGAAGATTACACATGCAAAGTGCCACTCACCCCATGCAGGTCCCTGGCAGGGCGGGGTGGCGTAACGTAGCGCCCCTCTCGCAGGCTGTTGCGTGCATCTACCCCCAGCTGCATCAGCCGCAGCAGCCACGCCAGCTGTGGCACGTCACACGGCAGCTGCTGCAGCACCATGCACCTGCACAGCCAAACGCAGCACAGATTAACGGGGGAAATGTAGGAGCATTGTTGGGGTACAGGGGAGTATGGGTGAGGTAAGGCTGAAGTGTTTGTCTGAGGGCTGAGCGCTTGTTGCCGATTCACGTCACACGCAATCACACAGCACACATCACAAGCATTCAAACGCAACAGCACAACAGCAGAAGGGCCACACCCAATACTCCGACGCCTCATGCAATGCACCCCTGCAGTGTATTGGCCACCTGTGCCAGCAAACGCGTGTGCATGGCTAGCCGAGTACGCAGCACAACAACCCATCAAACAGCACACACCAATAAAAGCAGCACCAACACGCACTTCAGCCTGACAAAGGCACCTGGACGCGGTACAGCAAGTGAACAGCAGCACACCAGTGTGTCTGCCACCTCTGCTGCTGCCAGCATGTGCATGGCTGGCGAGATCTACAGCACATTTCTCACGTCAGCCCAACGCAAGCATCTGGGCACGTTACAGCATCGCACCTGTGCAGTGTGTCTGTCACCTCTGCTGCCAGCATGCACACCTTGACAGCATGCGCATGACACAACCATGAGATCACAATCACAACACAGCACACAATCAAACATAACAATACAAACACTTCAAGCAGCGCAGTGTATCTGCCACCTCTGCAGACAGCATGTGCATGGCTGGCGACTCATGCAACACACGCCAATGACAGCAGCACGGATGCGCTCTTCAGCCTGACGAAAGCATTTGGACGCGTTGACAGCAGCGCACCTTTGCAGAGTGTCTGCCACCTCTGCTGCCAGCATGTGCATGGCTGGTGGGTCTCGTAGAACCATGCCTGCTTCAGCAAGCCACCTGCAGCACAGCACACGCAGCAGCAGAGAAACACAGCCCCCTGTTATAAAGCAGCATGCAGGGTACCGTGTGTGCCATCAGGTCAGCACATGGCATTACTTGACCAGGCCCGCGCAGTGTCACGTCAGTATGCGACACGCAAGCCGCACGTGACAGTGTCGCGTGCGCGTTAGCACAGGTTGCACCATTCTCAAGGCTGCAGGCGGGCCTTGCAGCACCATACCTGCTTCAGCAAGGCACTTGCAGCCAAGCACAAGCAGCGCCATGACAGCATGCATCGTCAGCGTTCTGTAACCGACAACTCAAGCAATCGCATAGCCTGACGGAACACGTGCATTGCTGGCAGATCCTGCACCACCATGCCCCCCCCCTCAGCATGCAGCCAATGTAGAAAGCTCAACTATGACTGACATGCGATAAGCATGATGTCTTGTGTACATCAAAAGCTCAACTATGACTGACATGCGATAAGCGTGATGTCTTGTTTACAAGTACACACAAAGAGCAGCATCTGCTCACTTGTCCTGCGAGCGCGCAGCTGTCGCTCCGCATGCATCCTCAACATCCAAGCCATCATACGCCGCCACATCCCCTGCTGCTTCCCATGCCACCATACAATGCCAAGCTGCTTACCGACCCATGCTGCTGTACCAACCCATGCTGCTGTACAATCCCATGCTGCTGTACCATCCCAAGCTGCTGTGCCGTCCCACGCTGCTGTTCCATTGCCACCACCACCAACCTGGTTGAAATCACCGTCACTTGTGACACCTGCTCCACTGCCCCCTCACGGAACATCCACCCACACCAGAGCACAGGGTAAGCAATGCAGCACCCACATTTTGATGAATGGCAAGCATAGATCGAAGCGTACACAAGGGCCAGTATCTGCTCACTTGTCCTGCGAGCATGCAGCAGTTGCCCCCGCACGCATCTTCAATATCCAGGCCATCATACGCCGGCACATCCACTGCTGCTGACCATCCCATGCTGCTGTACCATCGCCATCATCACCAATCTTGTCAAACTCACCGTCACTTCAGGCACCTGCTGCACTGCCCCCGTACAAAACCATTCACACCAGAGCACAGGCGTAGCAATGCAGCACCCACCTGCTGACGAGAATAACACGCATAATACAAGCACGCACAAGGTCCAGTATCTGCTCACTTGTCCTGCGAGCGCGCAGCAGTCGCGCCGCACTCATCTTCAGCATCCAAGCCGTCATATGCCGACACATCCCCTGCTGCTGTACCACCCAATGCTGCTTACAATCCCATGCTGCTGTAACATAGCCATCATCACCAATCTGGTGGAACTCACCGTCGCTTCAGACACCTGCTGCACCGCACCCTTAGAAAGAATTCACCCACACCAGAGCACAGGGTAAGCAATCCAGCACACACATAATGACGAATAACAAGCGTAAACATAAGGACAAGGGCCAGTATCTCTGCTTACTTGTCCTGCGAGCGTGCAGCAGTTGCCCCGCACGCATCTTCAGCATCCAAGCCATCATAAGCGGGAGCATCCCCTGCTGCCGCACCATCGCCACCGTCATCAGAGTGGTCAGAATCCTCATCGCTCCAACCGCTAGCTGCACTGCGCTTCAAATTTGCCGCAGCAGCACCAGACAGCCGCTGCCGCTTGGCACCACTAGCGTTTGCTGCTCTGTATGCTGCTGAGGCAGTGCCGAGGCCCTGGCCGGCAGCAGCAGCAGCAGCGCCGGGCCGCTTTCCTGGCAGCAGCTGTGCACTGCCTTTGCCTGCGGCAAGTGAGCGTCCAGAGCTGCTGTCATCATCTTCATCCAGAAAACGCACTGGAGGCTGCATACGGGACAGAAGCAGGAGATATGAACATGCAATAGCAGCAGCAGCAGCAGCATCGCAGCACTCAATTAGTGACAATGTGCATTTGATGTGTGGCAGGCTGTGTTACACACCACACTGTGTGCTGCACGGCCTCCTGTGCAGCTCTGCACACAGCCTGTGTGTATGCCGCACCTTGATATGATCTTGCAGCAGTTCTGCCAGCTTGCATGTGCGGCAGCGTCAGCCGCCGCTGCAACAGCGCAGTATCCAGCAGACATACACACAACTCGCTGCACGAAGCATGTTCAACTCGGCACACAGTCTGTTTCGTCATGTGTTATGTCACACCTTGATGTGGTCTTGCAGCAGCTCTGCCAGCTTGCGCATGTGTGGAAGCGTCAGCCGCCGCTGTGCCAGCGCTGCATCCAGCAGCCACACCAGGTCGTAGCAGCGCCCCTCACGCGGCAGTGACTCACGCACCTGAAATGCATACACATCAGCAGCAGCAGGGCAGCAGAACCACTTGTGTCAACACCCTGGTCATGGTAAGAAGTGCCCTCTGCCCTTGCAATGTACAGCAGTAGCGCCGCCAGAAACAACACCATGTGTGCGCGATTCGGTCCAACGAATGATGCGCGGCTGAGCCAGCGCAGCATCCAGCAGCCACACCAAGTCGTAGCAGCGGCCCTCACGCGGCAGCGACTCACGCACCTGAAACACATCATCATCAGCAGCAACAGGGCAGCAGATCTGGTAGGAATGATGTACTACTGCTACACGCCAGCACCTAGCAGGCGGGGCAGCGCCCCTCACGTGGCAGCGACTCACGCACCTGAAATGCAAGCACCATCCACACATCAGCACATCACCACATCGGCGGCAAAACCACTTGTGTCCACACCCTGAACAGATCAAGATGTGTCGATTGCCCTTGCAATGTGCAGCGGTAGCAACCCCAGCAGCACAAGCATGAGTGTGATTCAGGCCAAGGAATACTGCACCACTGCTACATGCCAGAATCCAGCAGCCATATCAAGTTGCAGCAGCGGCCTAGCACAGCCATGCACTTTGTTTGCTGATGCGCATCACTCCGTGCCTCCACGAATGTCCCGCTCTGCCCTAATTGCGCCGTGCGCTGCCTTGCTGCTGCTGCTGCTGCTGCGCTGGCTGCAATTGTGCAGGCTCAGCCGCATTATAACACAACACATGACAACCAGCCTATGCAATCCTAATCCACAATACTCACTTTTCAAGCTGCATCGCCAAAATGACACAGCCCTGCGCATTGAAAGCAACTAGAAACAACTCACGCCAGCCCAGACATGCATGTACACGCACCCGACTGAAGAAGTCCCGCTCTGCCCTGTTTGCGCCGTGAGCCGCCTTGCTGCTGCTGCTGGCGCGTTGGCTGCAGTCGTGCAGGCTCATCAGCAACATAACACAACATAAGACAACCAGCAATTCTGTCCTGATCCGCACTATTCAGCAATTCAAGCCGCATCGACCATGGTGACACAGCCTTGCGCATCTTGACAACAACTGGAAACAGCTGACGCCAAACTCGCATTGACAGCGCATCAACGCACCCGACTGAAGAAGTCCCGCTCTGCCCTGCTTGCGCCGTGAGCTGCCTTGCTGCTGCTGGTGCGCTGGCTGCAGTTGTGAAGGCTCATCAGCAACATAACACAACACAAGACAACCAGCAACTCAATCCTGACCCTCACTACTCGTGTTTCATGCCGCAACGCCCATAATGACACGCATTCATAGGGGAACTGCTGACGCTCAACCCTGGTGATACGCACCCGGCTGAAGAAGTCCCGCTCTGCCCTGTTTACGCCGTGAGCTGCCTTGCTGCTGCTGCTGGCGCGCTGGCTGCAGTCGTGCAGGCTCATCAGTAGCTGCGTGCGCAGCGCACAGTAGGAGAGCTCCTTGGATCCAAGGTACGGACTCGGGCTCTCTTTCAGGCGCACCTGGGACGGTTGACACACAACGCATGTGTTGTTATTTTACAAGCGGGGGTGTTATACATTATGACTGACGGTTTCAATTCCAGTAAGCAGCGCACATTACCACAGTGTTAGTAGAGCTTCTTGAATTCCAGGTGTGGACTGGGGCTCTCTTTTTGGCGCACCTGCAGACGGGACGGTTGGCAGATATAGTCGTGGATGCGGATGTGTTACTTTAGGTTGTGACTTTTTCAAGTACAGTCAGGTGCGCAAAGTAGGAGAGAACTCCCTGGAGCCAAGGTATGGAGTGGGGCTCTCTTTTGGGCGCACCTGCGGATGGAGGATTCACTTAGATGTATGTTGCAATTGAATGCGTTACTATCAACGGGTGGGAGTACAGTATGCAGCACACATTTATGAGATAGCTCCTTGGATCCAAGGTAAGCGCCGGGGCTCTTCAGCAGGCACACCTGCATTTTACAGTGCCAGATCACCTGCCAACTGTTACAGCTTGGAATCACCCCCAGGTCCCTGCGCCTTACTGATGCTCTGCTGACCCTCTCCTCTTACGAACAGCAAAGCCCAGCACACCAGCTGCAAAAGCAGCTACCAACCTCGCACAGCTCCAGCAAGTGGCTGTACACCTTGCTGCTGCTGCCCACCATCTCCCGCAGCTGCTTGATTGGCCCGCAAAGACGTCAAGCACAGACACATCAGCAAAACAGCAACCACCCAACACCTGATTCAGATGCAAACGCCAGCAGAGTCTATTTGTTGACCAGAAATCAGCCAAAGTAGTGGAGGAATTCACAAACTGGTCGAACCAGAAGCACGCACCTCACAGAGCTCCACCAAGTTGCTGTACACCTTGCTGCTGCTGCTGCCCACCATCTCCCGCAGCTACTTATCGCCTCGCTGCCATTTGCAAATATCATCCACACATCCACACAAGGCCTTTAGCCCAGCAGACCAGGAGCCTTCCCCATTCAATGGCACCCACCTCACAGAGCTCCACCAAGTGGCTGTACACCTTGCTGCTGCTGCCCACCATCTCTCGCAGCTGCTTGATCGCCTTGCTGTGGGTTCAGATCACCTCAAACCCACATTAAGCATTATGTACAAGGACATCAGCCACAGCAGACCAGGAACCTTCCCCATTCAATGCTACCTACCCACCTCACAGAGCTCCACCAAGTGGCTGTACACCTTGCTGCTGCTGCCCACCATCTCCCGAAGCTGCTTTATCGCCTCGCTGCCGCTGCGCACCGTCCTGCGCGACGGCAGCAGCGGGGCAGCGGCACCACCAGCGGCAGGGGGCTTGTCTGGGCCTGCAGCAGCAGCAGCAGCAGCAGCAGTTGTTGGATACGGCAGCAGCGTGGGTGCAGCAATAAGGCAGCAGTGAGGCAGCGGTGCCCCCAGCAGCTAGGAGCTTCTCTGCGCGTGCATCAGCATCAGCATCAGCAGCAGCAGCAGTGAGGCAGCAGCGGGGCAGCAGCACCACCAGCAGATGGGGGCTTGTCTGGGCCTGCAGCAGCAGCACACATGGGCGTGATCCCATGCTTGGTTGTGACTTGGCAGGTTGCGATCATACTGTTTATATATAGCTCAGCAGCAAGGCAGCGGCACCACCAGCAGCAGGGGGCTTCTCTGGGCCTGCAGCAGCAGCAGTCGCGATTGTTGAACGAGCATTGCGGCAGCAGCGGGGCAGCAGCACCACCAGCAGACGGGGGCTTGTCTCGGCCTGCAGCAGCAACATAATCATCATCAGCAGCAGCAGCAGCAGCAGCAGTTGCTGAATACAGCAGCGTGGGTGCAGCAATAACGCAGCAGCGAGGCAGCGGGGCAATTGGCGGTTGGAGGGTGCCGCTGTCAAGCACCAGTCGCATCCTACAAGCAGCTGCGGGCCTGCCTTTGCAAGGATGTCATGGGCAGCACCTCGCATCGTTGGTTGTCCAGGGCTCACAGAAACATACACCATAGAACCCAGGAGCTCATGACAGGCTAGGCGCCTGCTTGCACAGCATCAACACCATGAGGATACAGATTGCACCCTTGCATAGGACATGCAGTGCCAAGCTGCAGCTGCTTACAGTGCAAGCAGACGCAACACACTGGCTATATGCCAAGAATGTTAGAAACACCAAAGACAACCAGCAGCAAACTCACCACCACCGGGGCGCGGCAGGCTGTGCGCTGGTGACCGCTGCGGCTGCCGCTGCTGCTGCTGCTGCTGCTCTCTCTCAGCCGCTGTACCCTGCACATCTCTGCTCACGGCGCTCAACACCGACCGCATGCTAAACCCTCCTGCTGCTGCTGGTAAACCGCTGCTGCTGCCATCGCGTGAGCCTCTGCTCAGAGGCCCTGCCTTCCCTCCTGGCTTAGGCAGCAGTGCAGCAGCCCCTCTGTTTGGCAACCCTGCTCCTTTGCCCTGCTGCTGCGTGCCGCTCTGTGCATTCTTGTCGCATACGCGTGGCCTCACACGCACAAACTGGCTCATGTTGAGTGCTGCCATGATGGTGCCCAGTTCGTACTTGTATGCTGCGATGTACTGCACAGCATCTTGCTGCAGCAAGTTGCGGTCATACTCATACACCTGCAGCAGCAGCAGCAGCAGCAGCAGCAGTAGCTGTTGATGCAGGCACAAGGAAGCCTGTTGCTGCGCAATCTGCCAGCCAGTGCTCTGTGCGTTGAGGCCCTGCATGCCATGCGTGAAATGCTGATAACGATACCAGGTTCTCGCAGGACAAGAACAGCAGCAGCTGCTGATATGTTACATCCAGGGTTTGAATGTGCAGCAGTCCTCACCTGCTGTGTACATGCTGGGGGCAGCTCCTCCAGAACATTCATGTCCTCAGCAGAGCAGCGGGTCTAACGACTCGTTACAACTGCGTTACATCCGCGTTTCAAAATGTGTTACAACAGCCCTCACCTGTTGCTTGACTGCTGCTGGCAGCTCATTGTAGATCTCCCGGTCCTCTGCTAGCTGCTTCAAGTAGGGCGCCGGTACATGGCTCATGCAGCTCATCACCTCAATGGGCACCTTCAGTCACAAAATAACATTTTAACATGTTACGTAATGTGTCAGATAAGCTATGTTCAAGTTGCTCAAGTAGGGCGCCGGGCACATGGCTCATGCAGCTCATGGCCTCAATGGGCACTTGCAGTCTCAAAATAACAATACCGTATTCGCACATATAAATAGTCGGATTAATTGATAGTAGGGTGGTTTTTTCTACTATCTTTAGCATTGTTGACAGGTTTCGCTGGGCGAGCCTACTGTGACTTGCCGTGGAGGGCACTGTTTGCAATAGCAGCAGCTGAGGTGCTGCACAGGCAGCAGACCCTCTGAGAGAGTGACATACAGCGGGTACACTCTTTAGAAGAGCCAGGAACACATTCAAGCTTGTAGTAGGCTCAAATTCCGCGCAAAACAGCCACGGCAGTACATGCAGCCTACTGTGATTTGACGTGGGTGACACGTTTCAACTCGCGATCCTGCTTGGAATTCGTGTTTCTAGACATGTTACTTTCGCGTTCTACTATCTTTTCTCCGACTATCTATATGTGCGAATACGGTAAAACAACATGTTACAAAGCTTGTTGGATAAGCTATCTTCAAGTTGCTTCAAGTAGGGAGCGGAGCACATGGCTCATGCAGCTCATGACCTCAATGGGCAGCTGCAGTCACAATATAACATTATAACAACAAGTTATAAAGTGTGTCGGATAAGCTATCTTTAAGTTGCTTCAAGTAGGGCGCATGCACATGGCTCATGCAGCTCATGACCTCAATGGGCACCTGCAAGTACAAAGTAACATTATAACATCATGTTACATAGCGTGTCGGCTAAGCTATCTTCAAGTTGCTTCAAGTAGGGCACCGGCACATGGCTCATGCAGCTCGTCACCTCAACAGGCACCTGCAGCAGCGCGGCAACAGAACCACACACCCCGCTTGCCTATGAGCATGCACTACCGCACAGTTGTCACGGCATTCACAGAGCTGCTTCAGATACCCCTCTTTCGTGTACTACAAGCTTATAACAATGATAAGCAGCAACAACAGTGAATGTGTGCACAGAAGCCAACTTTGAGCTCACTGTCCCGCTAACCACCCAAGAAGCTGATGCTGATCATGCTGCAGTTCCAAACGCTGCTCAATGCAGTCAACTGCTGCTGCTACATCACCCTGCTGCGGTAGCCCTGTCGCATGCCTGCTGCTGCTGTGCCTGCTGCTGCAACGCACCTGCTGCAGCTCCCTTACGCCCATGTACTTGAAGCTCGCATTTAACAGCCGCTCCAGCTTCTCCTGCAGCTCAATCTCTTCCCTTGACTCCGGTGCATCACCCTGCTGCTGTTCGACACCCCTCTGCTGCTGTGTGGAAGCATGTGTACTGCTAACCCAGTCCAGCAGCAGCTTGCGAGCGCGATTCAGCACGTGGACATGCGCCTCACGCCTGCTGATGTCCAAGTAGTCCAGCATGTGCAGCAAAGGCTTGCACAACGGGTGCTGCAAGCCATAGTTCGCGTGCAGCTCCTGCACAGCCTGATTGGGACCTTTGGTGCGCAGCAGACCGGCGACAAACTCGGATCCCTCGGCTCCTATCAAAGCAGTCCCTTGCGGTCTGCCTACACCTAGCTGGGCGAGAGTAGGGGCCGCTGCTGCTCGCGGCCCGGTGGGGTCCGTACTGTGCATCATCAAGTTCACCGGATGCAAAACAGGTTACAGCAAGCATCATCCTTGAAACACGTTGTTAAATTATGCAACACAAGTTTTGCCCCTATAGGCGCCCAAGTGCAGTGACCCTAGTTTCAACTGACAGTGTCTGTGACAGGGTGGCGCTGTTACTGACAGGGCTTGAAAGGTGTCATCTGCCCTAGGCCTGCTGTGTGCAGGCGACTGCGTGCAACGCATGTTCCTGGACGTATGGTTGTCCACAAGCCTTGTGACACAAGGGTCACAAGAAAAGACAAGGGTGTCCATGAAGAGGCTCTGCCAACAAGTGCCCAGGCACTAGCCGACTGGACTTCCTGAGTAGGGAACCCAACCTTCCCTAGCCTTCCCTAGCAGTGAGTCCACTCACTGCAGACCGGTAGGGTTTTCAGTTGTAGGAGGGTTCCTGAACCCTGCCTGGGGAGGGGCCTGGGTCCCTCTAGGGAACTAGGGCCCTAGTGCCCAATCAATGGACTGGAAAGCACAAGCACGGAACCATGGCTTGATCTGGTAATTTGATGATGATGATGATGATGATGATGATGATGAAGCACGGAACCACTAGGGACCCCAAACTTTGTGGGCCCAGCTGAGGGTTTCGTAGTTATGAGCAAAACAAGTGACCCATCAATGTAACCACTGCAGAGCATGGGTGCTGCATCACCTTCATTCCAGAACATGGCAGGCACGCACAATCCCGGGTCATGCGCACTTGACAGACCACTGGTCCCACATGGGGTGTGAGTGATAAACATCAAACGCATGGTCCGCACCAACGCCGTTCGACAAACCACAACAGCTGCGGCTGCACTGCCTATTCATCAAGGATTATGATCGTTGAGCAGCCTGCTGAACTCCTGCACTCTGGCTCATTTTTGATGCCCCGAAGTCGCCGGTTGCACCAGGCAATGCTGCTGTAGCTGCCGAAGTGATGCCAGGCCAAGCTGATAATGAACAGCCTGGGAACAGCGTGGCAAATGCGGCATGTGCTGCAGCCCGCTGCGCAACACTGGTGTTTCTGCCCAGCAGTGCCACCATGCTGTTGAGCGCACTAGGCACTGCTGCAATAGCTACACAGGTGGCAGGGTCACCTGCCAGGCTCCAAAGTGCACCTGCTGCAACCCTCCGCACGTAACTGCTGCTATTGCTGCCTAGCAGTGCCGCAAGGCTGTTGAGCGCACCAGGCACTGCTGCAATAGCTACACAGTTGGCTGGGCTGTTGCATGCCAAAGAGTGCGATGCATCTGCTGCTGCCTGCTGCACATCGCTGCTACTATTGCTGCCCAGCAGTGCCACTAGGCTGCTAAGTGAACCAGGCACTGCTGCGATGGCTGCACAGTCGGCAGGATGCTCCCACGCTATGTGGCACAGCGTTCCTGCTGCAGCCTCCTGCGCACCACTGCTGTTATTGCTGCCCAGCAGTGCCACTAGGCTGCTCAGTGAATCAGGCACTGCTGCTATGGCTGCACAGTTGGCTGGGTTGCCGGTTGCCAGCGTGCGCAGTGCAAACGCTGCAGCCTCCTGCACGGCGCTGCTGCTGTTGCTGCCCAGCAGTGCCACCAGGTTCCTGAGCGCACCAGGCACTGCTGCTATGGCTGCACAATTGGCTGGGTCATATGCCAAGTTTTGCAGTGTGGCTGCTGCAGCCTCTTGCAAGCCACTGCTGCTGTTGCTGCCCAGCAGTGCCACCAGGCTGCTGAGCGCACCAGGCACTGCTGCTATGGCTGCTTGCTTCACTGGGTGAGCATGTGACATCTCCCACAGATCTTCAGCAGCACCCAATCGGTCCGATGAGTTGCTGCTGCCCAACTGCAGCACAAGTGATTGCACACAGCCTGCTGCACTAATGCTGCTCTCTGAACCAGTCAATGCTGTTCCTGCAAGCTTGCTTACTACAACCTGGCAAGCAGGCCGCTCACTGGTTGCTGCTGCTGGGGCTGCTACATTGCCTTCAGCAGCCGCGCCAGCTGACTGTGCTGGTACCGATGCTGCTGCTGCTGCACCAGCTGGCTGTGCTGCTGTTGCTGGTGCTGCATTGCCTTCAGCAGCTGCACCAGCTGGCTGTGCTGGTACCGATGCTGCTGCTGCTGCTGCGCCAGCTGGCTGTGCTGCCGTTGCTGGTGCTGCATCGCCTTCAGCAGCTGCGCCAGCTGGCTGTGCTGCTGCTGCTGCTGACTGAGCAATGCATACTTCTTGGGGCTACTGGGTATGGCTTGCAGCAGGCAGTACTGCAAGCCAGATGACGGCAAAGGCAAGGGCATCTGCAAGATTCAGCGCGCATACCCTCTGCATAAGGGTACAATCACAAAGCATTTCCAGGACACGGCACAGTTTCTGCTGCCAACTGCATGTGCATTGCATGTTTGAACAACGCAGCTGAGCCAGACCAACGATACCTCGGCTGGCATGTGCCGTATACGGCATGACATCTCAGCCACGGCAGAAGACACAAAAAATTTCAAGCACTTGCCTGCGACGTGTGCTGTCAGGCGCTTCTGTGCTTGCTGCCGGCAAAACTCCAGATCGCTGCATGTGCACAGCTGGAGCAGCAGCTGCAGCCACACGGCAGGCTGGTGGTTCTGCACAAAACATCAAAGCGGAGTGCGTAAACGTTAGTGCTGCATGCCAGCACAAGCAAAGCACGTGTGAGATGTTGCCAAACCATGTGCATGACGGCCCACTCTAATGCAATGTGTGCAATGTTCTTGGGTGATTTGCAGAAGGAGCTGTCAAGGCTGTTGACGTCAAGAATCATACAGCATGCTTCCACCAGCACACCCACCTGTTTCCACAGCAAAAAGCAGCCCTCCTCTTCATCCTCATCAGTGGTCTTGCGCCCATCAAGGAAGGTGGACAGCGCTGAACTCAGCCCGCAGCTCAGCACGCCCAGCTTGGTCAGGCCAGTGAGTGCTGACAGCGCCAACAAGCCCTCGTCAGTGAAGTCTGGCGCATCACACAGCTGCAGCTCCCGCAGCCCACTCATGCCAGCCAGCACACTCAGAGCAACCTCCGTGTCCCACACCTCACCACCAACAAACAGCCCAGTGAGAGCTGTCAGGCGCAGCAGCACTCACATCCACACCAGCCTGCACCAGCCCAGGCAGCCACAGCCGCTCAAGGGCAGGGCAGCAGCACACCAAGCGCTCAACATCACCAGGACCAAAGCAAGCAACAGCAGCGTCAAGACCTCCATGTGCCGCCCCCGAGAAGTACATGAAGTGTTCAGTTGGTTCATCAAGTGTGTTGAATGCATCGGGCCCCAGCTCTAACACCTTGAGCTGAGGCAGCTGCCGCCCATGACCAAACATGTGAGTGCCACACCCAGCCGACAGCATGCAGGGGCCACTTGCTGTGAAGCTGAACAGAGTCAGGTGCGGCCCTGGCGGCAGCAGCGCTGAATACCTGGCCACATCACTGACACGCTCAGGTAAGTCATCCTCAACATGATCATACCTAGACACCCGCATGTGCAGCAGGTTTGTCAAGCGTGGCATAACACTCATCAATGTGCTCGCTGGGTCGCTACTCATGTGGCCTTCCAAATCAAGCACTTCCTGCTGCTCTGGATGCTCTATGCCGAGTAGGAAATCAAGACTGATGCCAACAGGAAAACCACCTGCCTGCCAGTCAGGTAGTGTGCAGTTCATTACCTCTAGCTTCTGCAGTGCTGTCAGCTGCACTAGCGCTGGCACTGTGCAGATGCTGAACGGTTGCTGCATGCTGACATTGAGCCACAGCTTGGCGACTGATGCTGGCAGCCCCTGCAGGACGTCCAGGCTGACTGGTGCGTCTCCTTCCAGTCTGAGCTCCTGCAGGCGCTGCAGCCCGCTGAACACACCCACTGCGCCCTGGGGCAGCAGACTCACGTCCAACTGCAGTCGCGTCAGCCGCGTGAGCAAGGGCAGGTAGCCCAGCTGGTGCTGGTGATCATGATCTGCTGCTTGCTGCTCAGCATCGTGCTCTGGGAACTCAGTCAGCTGCAGCTGCTGCAGCCCAGTGAGCGCAGACAGGGCAGCCAGCCCTCCGCGGCAGCAGTAGTTGACGCCCCGAAGCTGGAGAGATGTGAGCTGTGTTAAGCTTGGCAGGGATGCGTCCATTAGGATAGCACTGCTGCTGCTGCTGCTGCTCCTGTAGCTGCTGGCATATGTAGCTGCAGACGTGTGACTGGGTGCCTTGTGAACTGCTCCTGACATGTCATGGCGGTGCCGCTGCTGCAGCCCTCCTGTGCTGCCGCTGCCTAGCTGCATCTCCTGCAGCTGTGCATGGCAGCAGCAGAAGCTATGCAGCTGCTGCAGCTGCTCAAACGGCAGCTGCAGCGGCAGGAGGGCGTCTGCTGGGCTGCTGTCCCCGACTTCAGGTGCCTTGATACTTAGCTGGTTTACACATGGTCCGTGGGCAGCCAGCCACTGCTCCAAGACCCCAGCGCTGCCTCTGCTGGCAACCACTTCAGCTTCTTCTTCACTCTCTAGCTCCCACAGGTCCCCAGGGTATACATCGTCGACATTGCGGGCACCCTGCATCCTCACCATAACTGTGCTGGTGGCGTCTGCTGCTGCTGCGCGCCATGCGCTGCAGACCAGGCTGCAGCGCCCCACCCGCAGCGGCAGCTGCACAAAGCGCAGCACGCGCACCAGCAGCGTATCCGGCAGGTCGCTGCAGGTGGTGGGGCTGCTGCACTGCTGTGCCTGACGAGAGGAGGCAGAACTGCTGCTGTGCTGCCGCTGCCGCTGCAGCTGCTGTCGGGCATGCTGCTGCTGCAGCTGGCTGGGCAGGGACCCTTGCAGGACTGATGCATTACTGCCACCCTGCGACAAGGAGGCGGCAAAGGAACAGCACACGAGCAGATTGTCTAGAGCTACTGGATGAACTCTGCTGTCAACTCAACCAAGCACATGCAGCAGCAGTGTCATATCAAAGGGCATGCATGCTGCTTTGCTGCGTGCATGGAGCTGGGTTTGCATGTCTACCTGCTGCCGTCTGTTGCAGACATCAGCATCCGCAGCAAGTTCTAGCTGCCAGCCCTGGCATGCAGTGCTTAGAAAATGTGTTACATTTACTAACACTGTAGCATCCGTACCCTGCCTTATCACCACGCACACAGAAGCACTGCACTTCCAGCCTGGCAGACTCACCAACTGCTCCATCGCGATGACAGCTGACATAGCACGAGTCTGCACTACTGGCTATTGTCAACACGTTGACATGTAGAATATGCAACCACGAGAGCCGAAAAGCAACAGCGGTAGCAGCTAGGGAGCACGTTCGTTTGCAAGCAGCAGCAAGGTTCTGCCTTCTAAAGCCGTGTAAGGCAGCAGCGTGGTTGCAAGACTTCATACATACACTTCGCTCGCAGATTGCGATGCAGTGGCTGTTCACGCTGCTGACCCATGTTCCTTTCGCTATGTCATTTGGCTGGTCAAATAAGGTTACCAAACAGAGCACATGTAGACTCGCCTGCAATCAGGTTGGCTGGTGAAACCAGGTACCTAACACAGCAATTGATTGATTGACTCAACTCTTGCACCGCCCCGCCGGCGGGTTCGTTCTGCACGCGAAGCCAATACCTCGGGGCACGCACCTGCCAGGTTGGTTTGGCCTTGCTGTTAGCACACATCTGCACAGCCGCTGCATCCAGCAACTGTTTATGACACTGAAGTGACTTCAAGTGATGCCGCTCAGCCGCTCTTGGAGTTAGTAGCTGGCAGGCAATGGCTGCCACTGGCAGTCAGGCTGACTGAGCTGAGACGTGGAGCCTCAACTTCTGAGAAGACAGCCGATGTCAGCCACCGTTTGTCCGAATTTTGAGCAGAAGTTCTGTTGATGTTTACATAGTAGATGACAATGCAGAGCACCATGCCACGAGTAGTGGAGACACTCTCAAGCCAGCACACGCGTGCCAGATTCCACATGCATGCATTGGTGATGCACGTCTCATGTGCCTGCCACTACGACGCACCAGGCAACCCACATCACACCACAAACAATGCATCCAAGCGACAAGATCTTCAGCCTCTGGCAAGCTGTAGTGCTGAATCATGTCATGCAGCAAGTGCTGTACCACTGCAGCATGTCACTACACCACACAGGCCAGCTGTGGCGTGCCCACCATGCAATGCTGCAAGTGCTTGGTCGCCAGTGCATCAAGCCAGTGTGCTTCAACATCAGTCTGCAGCATCCAGCACAAGCGCAACAACTACGCAGCAGCCAGATATAGCCCGCAGCTCACCAATCCCCTTCCCTACCCGCTTCATCAACACCAAATGCAGCAGCCATGCAGTATGAGCTTCAAGCAGTATCATACTAGGGTGTCCCGTTGCTACTCGCGAACCGCATAGGCAAACCCAAATTCAAGTTCACAGCGCCTAAACAACAACACACCAGACGCAGCACATGACGCAGCCCTGTGGCAAGCCACACGCCGCGCTGCCCCACAATTGCAGCACTTGGTTTACGCCTTGGCCAGTATGCGTTATTCTCAGGTGAAACCCTAACCGACCAACCGCATCTTCGCTGTTGTAGCTGGCCAACACCGATTTGAGTTTATGTATGCCGTGCCAAATGCCGCTAGCAGGCAGGCTGGCGTGCTGACATCCTCAGCAGCACAAAGGCCCAAGATGAGCAACTAAAGCAACGTCGCACCATCACAAAAGACACGTGACAAGAAGACACCAGATGCACAGGAACACCAATCACAGCTTGGTGCTTCATTACCTTACTCATACAAGAAACACCGCATAGTCTTGTACAGCACAGCACAGCAGAGCACGAGAGGGCACCACACACATTCAAACACCGCAGCTACATGGAACTGGAGTCGCGAAGCAGGCTATCAACCACCCTGCAACGAGACAAGCTGCGCAAATCCGCCACCCGTGTGACAGCAGCCCCCCGTGCAACATACCCTGTCACACGCACAACCAGCAACCCATAACACACGGCAGCATGCATGCAGACCTGGTGAGTGGGCGCTGTGCACAAGTGACAACGCAGCGCCACACAATCTGGCAGAGTACCGGCAAACATACCAGCATGCTTTGATAGCAGCAGCATGGCCGTTGCACACCAAAGGCGCCGCACCGTGCACAGCAGGGCATGCTAGGGGCCTTTACACACACCACACACAACAGTCAAGGTAGGAAAAGAATGTCAAGGCCCACGCATACTCGTCGCTTTTCTGCTGTTCCACCGCAAACGCACATCACGACCCGCACGTCGCTCGCCCAAGTGCTGGTGGTTACGGCGAAACTAGACTGCCGCAGGAGAACGTAACCCCAACAGGGTGTTTCACACCAGCCAGGTCGCTTCAAACAGCAGCCGCAGTGCTTTGAAAGAGAAAAGACATACACCCGCCTCCTGAGAGAGGTAACAACAGTCTCAACACACTCCCACAACTGCGGCACTGCCGACCAACGGGGTGCTGAAAGTACTGCTGATGTGCCGCACATATACTGTACCACCAGATCTTGCACTTCTGCCAGAACCACTGTACTGTTTCAGGCCATCCCATGGCATCACGCAGCGCATCACATAACACACATCCACGGAGACCAATGGATCCGTCACCACAACAAGCAATAAAGAAATGATTCAGTTGAAGGCATCCGCTCAAAGATCTGGGCTCGGCGCGACTCACAATCTGCATCACCACCGCCACAGACAGCCAGCAACACACAGCAGGCGCACGCTGCATGCGAACACAGCGCACACAACTGCACACTCAGGCATGTTGCTGGTTAGTATTAGTACACACATGCAGGGGGGCCAGAACTGACAGCAGCCGACACCCCTAGGTGGTAGCAGTGCTGAGCGGCGAACAGAAGACATGCAACAGCAACAGCTAGCACAAGCAAAAGGGCCTCAGAAGCTGCTGCCGTTGCTAGCGCCAGGCTGCAACACACAGAGCAGCACACCAGCCTGTAGTACCAGCCTGATATTACAGCAGTACCCACCACATCAAACCAGCAGAATGTGCATGACATGCACGACACGCATGCAAAACAAAGAAAAGCGCATTGTCCAACCACCGGGCAGCCCCCACCCAGGCACTGGACTCATTGTATGAGACAGGGATACCAGACAAGCAACATAAAAGAGACGACCTTAGCAAACAGCTACCGCACAACACAAGACGCAGCCCTGAGATACACACGTACTGTTATAACCGCAGCCTTTCCTCATGCCTGTGCACAGCAGCCCACATTAGTGCTTGCGTTAGGGTTGAACTCTGCAACACATTAGTGCTTGCGTTAGGGTTGAACTCTGCAACACATTAGTGCTTGCGTTAGGGTTGAACTCAGCAACACATGTGTGCCAGCTGCCTGCAGCACACAAGAGCATAACCATACACAACAACTAACCCTGCTATGAATCTGCAGGTAACGGCCCGCGACAACAGATACATACGCAACAGGCATCACTGGCATTAGTAGAGCATACATACCAGCGCCTGGCCAAAACCAAGCTCTGCCAACCATGACAACTCAAGCCACAGGCAGCAGAAACGCCTGCTGCACGAAATCATGGAAGAGCAGATCATGTGACGCACCGACTTCAAGCACTGCTAGTGTGTGCAGCTGCTGCCACGCCGTCTCGAAACAGCAGCGCCAAACAAGCCTGCTGCTGTCAACTACAAAGGCAACCAGGCAAACAGTGAAAGCTGCCACTGAAAAAGATGCAAAAGCGTGCATTGACCGCAGCTGCTGAACCATGATCAGCAACAGCACGTCACTTGCAACCCCGCTGCCAACAACACTCAGCAAGTAGCGAAGGGAGGCATAACACCCCTGCACCCTGCTTGCGTCATCCGACGGCTGGCTGCAAATCCCACTGCACACGCCCAGCAGCGACAGCACCAGCAAAACTGGCAGTCATTCATTCCGTTGCTGCTACGCCAGAGTCTCCCGCAGCAATGCTAGCAGGTGTGACTCATCCTGTGCTGGCCGCTGTAGCAATGCAGCCTGCACTGCCGCAA
Source organism: Tetradesmus lagerheimii (assembly GCA_902809745.2). Taxonomy (NCBI): domain Eukaryota; kingdom Viridiplantae; phylum Chlorophyta; class Chlorophyceae; order Sphaeropleales; family Scenedesmaceae; genus Tetradesmus; species Tetradesmus lagerheimii. Next base: position 273,293 of record CADDIJ020000989.1, on the reverse strand, counting down.
CAGCAGCCGCAGCAACCGCAGCTGCCGCCGCTGCAGCTGGATCATCTGCTGCTCGTGATGAATCAGCCGACAATGCATTCGTAGCTGCTGCTGGCACCAGAGCTACTGCAGCTGCTGCTGGCGGTGGTGCAGCTTCCAGCGGTGGGGGTTCAGGCACGTGTGTAGAAAGCTGCTGCAGCTGCGAGCCACCCATAGCATGCAGCGCCTGCTGCAGCAGAGCCTGAACAGCTCCAGTATACTCCTCTGCTGCTGCCGCCCCTGGTGCAGCTGCAGCCGAAGCAGCAGCTGCTGCTGCAGCCTGCAGTAGCGTGTGCGGCTCTGCTGCGTGCTCATGCTTTGCTGTGTGGTTTGCCGTATTTAGTCCAAGCGCTGAAGGCTGCGTGCCAGCATGTTGCTGCAAGAGCTGCAGCAAGTGAGACTGCGCCTGCTCATGCTCGTGCTGCTGCTGCTGAGCTGTTGCTGTGTATTCGTAATGCATGTCCGCGGCGATGGACGACACTCTGCTTCCATCAAGGCTGCTGCTGCTGCCGCCGCTGAGGCCGTTGCCACCACCGCCGCCACTGCTGGTGCTGCTGTCGCTGCTTGCCGCGTTTTGTCTTTCTGCAAAGTCCTGTGCCGCACCAAACTGTTCAGCAAAGTAGCTACTGCCACCCGCAAAGTGCTGCTGCTGCTGCTGCACTGTCAGTGGGTAAGGTGGCAGTGAGCTACCTTCGTCTGCTGTTCCAGCTGCTACACCTCCATAACCTGCTGCTGCTGCCCCTGTGAAGCTTGCTAGCAGCTGCTGGTGGTGGTATGCAGATGGTTGGTAGCCGACCTCTGCTGCAGCTGCAGCTGCACCATACTCGGCTGCCTCACCATACCCTGCTGCTGCTGCTGATTCATGCACAGCTACGTGGTCATACATTGGTGCAGCAGCAGCAGCGGCAGCCTCAGCTGGGTCAAAGTCAAAGCCCAAGTGCTGGTCAACTCTGTCCAGCAGCTGCTGCAGCCGCCGCAGCTGCTGCACCTCTGGCAGCACTGGCACCTGCAGTCGTGGCTGCTCCACTGGCTGCTGCTCCCAGAAGCTGTAAGTAGATGCCTGCTGCTGCTGGTCCAGGTGGGCATACGCATGGCTTGCAGGCATGTGTGGGCCTGGTGCAGTAGCTGAGGTGTAGCCAAAGTCTGGGAACGAGTCACTGCCCGCCTCATCAGCCTGCTGCTGCTGCTTCTGCTGCTTCTGTGCCGCAGCCTTTGGCTCACTAGCTCCTGATGGGCCCTGCAAGAGCAGCAAGCACAGCAAAACATACGACTTGGCATTACAGAAGCAGACATGTGCGCATGGTGTATCAGCGCAGAAACACATCGGAGAGTCAGCCCGTGGCCTGCGCACCACACATGCTCACCGCACTGGTGGAGTTTCAGAAGCCAAGTTGCACTGTGGTGACGCAGGAGTGAGCAGAGGCAGCATCATGTCTTGCATGCTGTGTTGGTCACATGATGTGCATGCTGCTGCATGATCACTCACCGTGCGGCGTGGCTTCTTCGCCAGCTGCCTTGCAGCCTCGCGCGCAGAGCAGCGAACGTGATGGCCTCCGATCTGCAAGTTTGCAGGAAACAGGTGCACAGATCAGCTGAGCAGCAGCAAACACTACTATGCGGCGACTACTGGCTCAGGCCCTGCATGCACCACAACACTGCCAAATGCGCCAGCAGCTCTGCCGAAACATACACATTGCACGTTGCAGTAAGCTTGCACCTAGCAGCAGGGAGACTCCTGCTACTGTTGCTGTGATCGCACTTCTGATACTGCTGCTGTTCATCCTTCATACAGCTGCTGTTCATCCTTCATACCTTGAGGACTGCGTTGCACTTGGGGCAGCGGTCCAGCCGCATGCCATGGCCCCTCTCCTTGCCAGAGCCCCTCACGTTCGGTGGAGCCCTGCATGTGCAGCATCGCCCAGCAGAGCAGTACTTTGCATATGCGTCCCAACAGCAGCTCTGAGCAGCAGTAATAAGCCGCTGCTCCTTGTCAGCAGCCCCTGCCTAGCATATGGTGTATGACTGACTACGATGAAGTCGGCGATGAACACATAGTAAGCTCAGGTGCGAGGCAACAACTGAAACAGCAAGCCACTGCTGTCATGGGCACGCCCACCGACTGCTGCTTACGCAGAGAAGCCACAGCCAGCCTGGGCTGATAACGTGCATAAAGTATGAAGCTGATGCAAAAGAGCCTATGCTGGCGTGCATTGCCTCCGATGAGTGGGAGCGCTTGTTGGAGGGCGTGGTGCAGCGCTGCATCTCGCAAGCTTAGCCCCAGGGCTCACCTGTAATGAACCTTGAGGCGCCAGAGCTCAGCAAAGCTGCGCCGGCACCCAGGAAAGGGGCAGTAAAAGCGATCATCAACCTGCTGGCTGGGGTCGACTTGGTATGTGGTCTCCACATCCTCTGCAGGCTCCTCCGGAACTTCAGAGAGAGCAAGTAGAGCCTCAGCAAAGTCTTCGTCCCTGGGCTCAGCGATTGGGAGGCCGTTGATGCCACACATCTCTCAGACAGCAGAACACAATCTCACGCACGCATCTAGGTACTTCAGCCGACAAGCTGATTATCAAACAGAACACACTAGGATGCACTGAACAAGCGATGTAGTGAGCTCCTTGAATGAGCGTGCACCAGGGCCGCTTCACCACCAACAACATGACGCTGCACCCCAGACCCCGCCAAGGCACTCATCTCGTTTGCACTCCGTGGCTGATATATGTATTTTTCGGCGAACATACCTATTCATCACCGCCAGACCCGAGACACCATGATCGACAAACGCAAGCGCAAATGGGACCAGCCTGCAGGTGGTGCCCCAGCTGGCTCGATCCCTGCCGGGGGAGGTTTACCACCTGATCTTCTGGCTCAGGCTCAGGCTGCGGCCATTGCCGCTGCCCAGAAGCTGACTGCAGTAAGTGTCTGCTGTTTATGCCGTATTGAGGCAGCCAGATACACTTGCTCAGCAACAATGCATATGATCTGCACCCTTCGCGAAGCAAACACGTAATTTTCTCCGCGTGCAGCTAGCCAGCAAGATCAGCTGCTGCCATGCCTGTCCATGCACGGTTCAGATCTCCTGCACTGCTGCTCCACTGCTAATGCGTGCCGCATTTCCCCATCCCTTTGCCATGCTCGCAAGCAGGGCAACCCAGCAGCAGCTGCACAAGCAGCAGCCCTTGCCAAGGCCAGCGCAGCCAACGCTGTCGCGCAGGCAATGCACAGCCATCCGCATCCGGGGGCACCACCTGCTGCTGCTCCCTACCCCGGTGCCCACCTAGCACCACCAGGAGCAGGGCTCCCCCCCTACCCCTACTACCCAGGAGCAGTACCAGGCCAGATGCCAGGTCAGCACCCAGGCATGCCTGGTCAGCCCCAGCAGCTGCCGCCAGGCCACCCCTACGCAGCTGCTGCAGCAGGCCAGCAAGCTGCCGCTGCTGCTGCTGCACAGGCTGCGGCTGCTGCTGCCACAGCAGCAGCCACGCGCGGCACGGGGGCCGAAATCTGTGCAGAGGTGACCATCAACGATGCCCCGGGCGCTGCACGCTTTGCGCTGACACAGCGTAAGACGCAGGACGAGATCTGCCGGCGCACGCACGCACAGATCGTTACGCGCGGGCGTTACATTCAGGGCAAGGAGGCGGCTGCGGCTGCCCAGGCTGGCTCCAACGCTGCTGAGAAGCCGCTGTTCTTGCGAGTGACACCTGGCGCGGGTGCAGGGCAGGTGAGGGGCTGGGTGGTATGGCTAATCTGTGTGCTTACAACACAATACAACAATATGTGTTGCTTGCGTCGTTGTGATCTGCTGTGCGTGCGCTGCTGCTGGCAAGTTGATCTGGTGTCGAATATGCTATTTCTGTTGTCAGCAGTTCTCACACGTCAACACACGTCATTATTGCTGCCTCTGCCCCCTGTCCCTCTGTGCGTGCTCTTCCAGACTGACGAATCCAAGTGGGCAGCAGTAGACGCCGCCTGCCTCGACATCCGCGCCATCATGGCTGGCGTACCTGTGGCTCAACTGCCACCGCCCGGCACACTCGCGCAGCAGCAGCAGCAGCAGCAGCACCCTCCCCCAGGGATGCCACCCCACCTGATGGGGCAGCCCCCTTACGCTGGAGGCCCCCCACCCCCAGGCCTACTGGGTGCACCCCCACCAGGGGTGATGATGCACCCAGGAGCAGCACCAGCGCCAGAAGCAGCACCACCGCCTGGTGCTCCTGGCGGCGGCTGGGGCCCCCCTCCTGCAGATCCAATGCAGGCGCACATGGCAGCAGCAGCGGCTGCTGCTGCTGCAGCGGCAACAGGCGCGGCGTGGCGGCCGGCGGTTGTCAGCAATGCGCCCAACCACTGCACCGTGTTTGTGGGCTTCGAGGCGCCGCCGCAGTTTGACTTGGCTTCCAGGATCCGCGGGCCAGGTAGGTGTCATGGACTAAATGATATGTGCCACTTTTAGCAGCATGTACTCATCTTGCTGTATTGTATTGTACATAGGACGGGCGAGCTGGCTTGATCACAGGTTGTGCAAAGCCGATATGGGTTGACCCTTGCAGTGTGCGCGCATTGTGTGGCAGTGGTCAGGAACGCGCCCAACCACTGCACCGTTTTGTTGGCTTTGAAGCGCCGCAGTTTGACTTGGCGGCCAGGATCCGCGGGCCAGGTCGGTGTCATGATCAGACCTTAATCCTTGTGATCTGCGCGCATTGTGTGGCGATAAGATGTTGGATGCATGACTTGGATATCCCCTGCCTCTGTGTTGCTTGATTGCCGGTGCTGTTGTTTCAAAGCCGTCTGTTTGCATTGTGTAGTGACGTTGTGACCTGTCAAATGCAGCTCTTTTTGCAGGCCAGGTGGAGCGTATAAGGTACGGCTGTGTGCGCTTTGCATTAAATGAATGTCACCTGGAGATTCCATGCCAAAAGATAGCGACTCATCTTCACTCTCTTGCTGTTGCTCTCAATGCATCAACGTATCCACATGTGCGCACACCTCACCCACTTTGCCGCCAGGTGTACGGTTGTCACTGTCACTCACCAACCAACTAGCCTGTTACCAGCGTTGACCGTGCACGCTCTTTTTTCCTCCACCTCATCCACCTGCAGGCGACGCGTTCCTGACCCACATTGCCGGCAGCAGCCGCGCCACAGTAGTACTGGCAGGTCGCGGCAGCAGTGCCAACGGCGCTAGCGCAGCTCCCTGGCAGCAGCACACGCCGCTGCACCTCGCCATTTCAGCAGCAGATCCGGCGTGCGTGCAGGCCGCGCGGCGGCTGGCCGAAGATCTGTTAGTAACGTTACGCGCTGAGGTGGCTCGGCAGTACCCAGGCTGGGGGGTGCCAGGTGCACCGCCGCCAGCTGGCGCGCCAGCAGGTGTACCGCCTGGAGCTGTACCGCCTCACATGGTGCCAGGTGTACTGCCACCTCCGCAGTACGTAGTGCCAGGTCAGCAGCCGCCACCGTATCAGCTGGCAGCATACCCACCAGCAGCAGCAGCAGCAGCACCCGGACAGGCCCCACCAGGGATGCCTCCAGGGACAGACCCTGCTGCTGCGGCAGCAGCAGCACACCAGCAGGCAGCAGCGGCAGCAGCCGCGCAACAGCAGGCAGCAGCAGCAGCCGCATACCAGCAAGCAGCTGCGGCGGGCGCGCAGCAGCAGCAGGCGGCAGCGGCAGCCGCATATCAGCAAGCTGCTGTGGCGGGTGCGCAGCAGCAGCAGGCAGCAGCGGCAGCCGCATATCAGCAAGCTGCTGCTGCAGGAGCGCAGCAGCAGCAGGCAGCAGCGGCCGCGGCATACCAGCAAGCTCAAGCTGCTGCAGCGGCGGGAGCGCAGCAACAGCAGCAGGCAGCAGCAGCTGCCGCACAGCAACAGGCAGCAGCGGCAGCGGCCCAGCAGCAGCAGGCGGCGGCGCAGCAGCAGGCCGCGGCAGCAGCAGCAGCAGCAGCTGCTGGACAGCCACCCCCTGCCACCCCTGGTGCTGCACCTCCAGGGTGGCCACAGCAGCAGGTGCAGGGGGCCCCTGGTACAGCACCACCAGCTGCAGCTGTTGCTGCACCTCACCCTTACTATGCTGCACAGCCGCCACAGCAGCAGCAGCAGCAGCCGGGCGCACCACCTGCAGGGTACTACTACTACCCTCCGCAGCAGGCTGCGCCGGCAGCAGCAGGCCAGCCGCCAGCAGCAGCAGCAGCGCCTGCAGCAGCAGCAGCAGCAGCAGCGCCGCAGTCTTCACCTCAGCTGCAGCCTCAGGCACCCAGATCTACCGGACAGGCAGGCGCAACAACAGCACAGCAAGCAGCAGCAGCAGGACAGGCAGCGTCAAGCCAGCCACCCTACCCTCCTGCTGCTGCGCCCACTACTAGTGGACCAATGAGTGGTGGCGGCTATGCAGCAGCAGCAGCAGCAGCACCGGGGGCTTGGCTGGGCGCACAGCAGCAGCAGCAGCAGCAGCAGCAGGCTCAGCAGCAGCAGCAGCCACCACTGCCGCCGTCGAGTCCTCCGGCACCCCCCGCGCCCCCTGCACCGCCGGCTCCCCCTGCACCCCCTGGGGCACCACCTGCTGCTCCACCACCGGCATACTCGTACCCATATGACCAGCAGCAGCAGCCGCAGCCCCAGCCAACTTCGACAGGTCAGCAGCCTTCAACGCCCACTGCAGCAGCTACACCCCAGCAGCAGCAGCCCCAGCAGCAGCAGCAGGCACCGCAGCAGCAGCAGCAGCCAGCCGCTGCACAGTACCCAGGATATGGTGCAGCACAGCAGCAGGGTGGTTACTCATATGGGGCAACCCCAGCAGCAGCAGCAGCACCAGCAGCAGGGTCTGCAGCTGGAGGTGCAGGAGCAACACAGGGGCAGCAGGGAGCAGCGACAACAGCACAGCAGGCCGCATACTATCCCCAGCAGCAGCAGCAGGGTGGCGCGGCACCTCCTGCTGCTCCAGGGGGGCCAGGTCAGCAGCAGCAGCAGCAGACGCCGCAGGACCCTGCTATGGCAGCTTACTACGCTCAGTATGCGCAGTATGCGGCTGCACAGCAGGCATATGCTCAGCAGCAGCAGCAGCAGCCCCAGCAGCAGCAGCCTCAGCAGCAGCAGCAGCCAGGGCAGTATGCACAGCAGCAGCAGGCGCCGCAGCAGCAGACTTCAGGACAGTACGGTCAGCAGCCCCAGCAGCAGCAGCAGCCTCAGCAGCAGCAGGGTCCTGGCCAGTACGGCCAGCAGCAGCAGCAGCCACAGCAGCAGCAGCAGTACGACATGCGGGGCCACATGCAGGGGTACCCACCGCAGGGGCAGCAGGGGTATCCACCCCAGCAGCAGCAGATGACACAGCAGCAGCAGCAGCAGCAGCAGGCCCAGCAGCAGCAAGCTGAGAAGAAGAGGCGCTTCAGGGAGGTCAAGGATGACACACAGGTGTGGTTGGTGCAACTGTTTTTGTACTCACCGCACATGGCAGCAGACTGTTGGGTACGACATCATTGATGTTGCGTTGAGGCTCTAGACACCAGAGTACCAGTTGCAGTTGCGGACTCACATGGGTACACCACTAGTTGGTGACTTGCATGTTCTGTCTGTGTTCCCACTTGGGGCAGGCACCATCAGCATTCTGGTGCTTAGATGGGTGACTGCTGGCAGTCCACTAGTACGGCGCATATGGTCCTCTTTATGTGCGCATGCTGGCAAGCGTTGTTAGCCGCCTCCTATTTGTCTGATCCCTTCCGTCACACGTGTTTGCTGTGCAGAGCGCCAACCCCTACATGCAGCACTACCAGCAGCAGTTTGCCAACCAGAACCAGAACCAGCAGCAGCAGCAGCCCCAGCAGCAGCAGCATGGCTACCCCCAGCAGCAGCAGCAGCCTCCGCTGCCACCCCAGCCACCCCCACCTGGGCCAGGGGCCATGGCTCCTCCCCCTCCCCGATTTATCGCAGGCCGCACCCCCCAGCAAGGTCTGTAGACTGAACACACCCGCTGCTGACTGTGTCTGATGCTGCTGTGCAGACCATTATTGCGGAACGGAGGGACGCTTGCATCATTGCATGCTTCGGATGTTTGTGTTCTGATTCTTACACACGTGCACAGCTTCGACTGCGCATCACCTGTTCTTTGCTGCTGTGCATGCTGAAAGAAGGGCTATATTACATATAAGCTTACAGCTGTAGCTGGTGGCAGGTGGCATGTTACATGATCCAGTGTTGCACACATCCTCTCACAGCGCTTGTGATGCCTGATGTGCCTGACCTGCAGAGCTGACTGGCTGTTTGCTGTACAAAGCATGTCAGCAATGTTGGATATCTGACTAATCAGCACTGCAAAGCATGCGCATGTACACACGCCCATCATCTGCTACCTCTGTACACTCCGCTAATGCCTGTACCCCGTACTGCTGCCTTTCTCTCTCTCCCCTCCTGCCTGCCTGCCTGCTGCTGCCTGCCTGCCGCTGCCTGCCCTGCTGCTGCTGCTGCCGTTGCCCTGCTGCCGCTGCCTTTGCTGCACGTTGCACTGCATGTACACACGGACCGCTGGACACGACTCAACTATCGTCGCCGTTTACGCTGGCGCCGCATCAACACGTAAACAAAACTGATACGGATGGTAATGCTTGGCTTGATTGCTTGGTTGCTTGAACTGTTCTGCTCCCTTGCTCACATCGCTGCTTGCCTTCTTTTTTCACTGTGCGGTATCTGCGCTCTGTCTGCTACCCGCACATTGCTGCCCATTTATGCATTGCATTGCATTCGTTGATCTGGTTGCTCGCTTGCATGTTGCCCCCTTTGCGTGATGCGCCGTCCATGCTGCTGCATCCCTATCATCGTACGTGACATTCCCTTTGTGCCATGTCACTTGCTCACGACTGTTGCTGTGTTCCTGCCTGCCCTCCCTGCCTCCTGCACTGCCCTGTCTGCAAAACTGCTCATGCGTTTCATTATGTTCACGTGTCTGACCAACCATGTCTTTGGCTTCTTGTTGGTATGTTTCATGTATGTTCTGTTATCAAACTCCTCAAATGCTTGCATTATGTATCAGCAGGCTACCAGCAGCAGCCTCAGCAGGGCCAGCAGCGCCAGCAGGAGAGTTACGTGCTTGCAGGTCTGCTGGGCAACTACGGAGGTGGTGATGACTAAAGCTGACAATGCCGCGCTGCGCTGATGACGTGTGTGGTGTGTGGCTTGCGTGGCTGCCGCGGGCGTATGTCATGCAGGGTTGTTGGAGGCTGCACCTGTTGCAGCAGGGCGGATGTTGTAGGTGGATGATGCCGGAAGTGGTGGTTGCTTTGGCTGGACCAACAGGCAGAGCATTTGCGCTGCAGGATTGATGAGGACTGTTTTGAAGGCTGTTATCATCACACGGGGTTGGGTGTTTTGCGGGGTGGGGCAAGGTCGTATGCTTGCAGGAGGTGCCGGGCTTTTCAGTGTATAGTTGATGCCTTCAGGTGCAGTAGTCTTTTGCAGTGCAGGCACGAGGATGCTGCTTGGCTGATGCATCAGCATGCGTGTCTGTGTAGCAGGCTGTGCTGTGGCTACTCGAATATGCCTTGCAGGAAGGTTATGGAGGTGTAAGAGGGCTTTTGGAGCTGTACTTGTTACAGCAGGGTGGATGTTGCAGGTGGACGTTGCTGGAAGTGTCGGTCTCCGGCATGCGGTGGTGACTTTGACGAAGCGAATATGCCTTGCAGGAAGGATTTGGTGGTGTCAGAGGGCTTGTGGAGCTGTACTTGTTACAGCGGGGTGGATTTTGAGGTGGAAATTGCCGGAAGTGTCGGTCTCCGGCATGTGCTGTTTGCTTTTACTGGCCTGGGCGATTGTTGTGTGCAGGCAGAAGGAGGGTGCAGCTGCGACTTTGCTTGGCAAGTCATCGGCTTGCTGGGCAGCTGCAAAGCATGTATATGTGGAGATGGATGCTTTGAGGAGCTGTACCTGATACAGCATGGTGGATGTTGCAGGTGGACGTTTCCAGAAGTGTGCGACTCTGGCAAGTGGAGGTTGTTTTGACTGGTCTGAGCAGTTGTTGTGTGCAGGCAGAAAGAGGGTTCGGCTGAGAATTCGCTTGGCGAGTCATCGGCTTGCCCGGCGGCTGCAAAGCGTGTATGCCTTGCAGGGAGGACATGGAGGTTGTTCGGAGCTGTATCTCGCAGTGTTACGGCAGGGTGGACGTTGCAGGTGGACGTGGTGGTGGTGGTTTGGACTGGCCTGAGCAAATCTTGTGCCCAGGCAGAAGGAAGGTGCAGCTGTGACTTTGCTTGGCAAGTCATGGGCTTGCCCGGCGGCAAAGCGTGTATATGCTTTGCAGGATGGAGATGGATGCTTTGAGGAGCTGTGCCTGTTACAGCAGGGTGGACGCTGTAGGTGAAAGTTGCCGGAAGTGTCGGTCACCGGCATGTGGTGGCTGTTTTGACTGGCCTGGGCAGTTGTTGTGTGCAGGCAATAAGCGGGTGCAGCTGGAAGTGTCAGTCTCCTGCATGTGGTGGTTGTTGGGCGGCTGCAAAGTGTGTATGCCTTGCAGGAAGGACATGGAGGCTTTGAGAAGCTGTACCTGTTACAGCAGGGTAGACGTTGTAGGCGGACTGCCGGAGGTGGCAGTTTCCGGCATGTGGTGGTTGTTTTGACCGGCCTGAGCATATGTTGTGCGCAGGTAGAGGGAAGGTGCAGCTGTGAATCTGCTTGGCAAGTCTTTGGCTTGCCCGGCGGCTTCAAAGCGTGTATATGCCTTGCAGGAAGGAGTTGGAGGTTTTGGTGGAGCTGTACCTGTTACAGCATGGTGGACGTTGTAGGTGGGAGTTGCCGGAAGTGCCGTTCTTTGGCCCGGCCAAGGCCTGAGCAGTTGTTGTGTGCAGGCAGAAGAAGGTTGGTGCATATGGGAAGTGGCTTGGCAAGTCATTGGCTTGCCTTGCTGCTGCAACGCGTGTGTGTGCGTTGCAGGAATGCGTGGAGGTGTTGTGCAGGCCGTGCCTTGCACATGGTGGATAGTGCATGCGACATGGCATGGTTTGTCCATGTGATGACTGGTCTGAGTTGGATGGCCCAGTGACGGGCTGAAGGTGCTTTTGTGCAGGGGAAGGCTGGTGCAGTGAGGAGTTGGCTTGGCGAGGCAATTGTATGTGTGGCGGTGCATTCTGCAGGGCTGCTGCAGGAAATCATGTCTCGCAGGACGTTTGGGGCGAAGGTGTTGTGGGTGTTCACGAGAGCAGCTGGATGGGTTTCTGTCATGATGGTGGCGAGTGCTGGTGTCCGTCACTTGACAATTGCATGTCCATGTTGGTATGGACCAGGAATGCTTTTGCGCAGGACCGGTATTATTGGCCCAGAGTTGTGCTGGGCAGCACCAGCAAATGGTGTTACACTGATGTGCAGGTCTGTGCATTACGGTGTTTGAGCGGCAGCCAGTGGAGGTGCAAGTGCGCAATGCAGGGCATGTTGAAGGCGACGGGGCAGCCATGCACACGTGGTATAAATGTTGCTGGGCAGAGTTTGGCGAAGGCGCAACTAGTATGCGATGCACAGGGCTGCACAAAGTGCTTTGCATGTTGGCATGTCTGGTGTTGTTCATGCTTACCGTCTGGCAAGCATGCTAGCCACTGCTTGTATGCTGGGAAGGGGGGGGGTTATGTGGCTGCGAACAGCACGTAACAGGGTGTGATTGCTGCAAACAGCACGTAACAGGGTGGTGTTGGTTTGTTGAAGAGACGGGTAGGAGGCTGACGTGGGATGTTGTGCCAATGGGATGGTGCAGCAGCAGCCTGCTATGGCATGCATGCTGGTTTGATTGGCATGTCTGCAAGAGCAGCTGGCAGTATGTTGACGTATGCACAATAGATGTGTAATTGCATGTGTAGTGCGTGAGACGCCGCTCTTGGTGCGTGTGTCAAGGCTGTGCGCTTGCTGTGGTTAGCTGCAGCCCACCCTCAACAAGCAGGTGCGCAGCAGTACTACGGCTTATACACTGCTCTTGAAGACGGTGATCGAGATGGATAGAGGTGATAAGAGCTGTCTGTTCCCCAGGTACTTGGTTCTCGTCCCGGCACAACCTGTAACATAGGTTTGAAACGCATCACAGAAGCACATGCACTGCTTGCTCGCTGAACGTCAAGCGGTGAAACAACAAACACAACTTATAGTTTTTGAAGGTCTTAGTGCTGAGGTCAAGGCTGCACAACGTTCGATGATGCCACGCCAGTCGACCACTGCACGTCCCCATGTCTAGGATGGCCGCAAATATTGCATACATAATGATTGAATGTATCTGCAGTTGTTAAAGCCGTCTAAGCGTCGCCGATGCTGAGCGTGGGAATGCTCAGTAGAACAGCAGTTGCTGTCTTGTCTAGGCAGGCCCAGGTGCAGGCCTTAAGGAGCTAGGAGCAGTCAGCATGCTGCCTACGGGGCTAGAAAACTATCATGTCATCGACCTTGTCGGTGAAGGGTCCTTCGGCAAGGTGAACAAGGCAACCATATAGCGCAGTGGTGCTGCCCAGTGCTACCTACTGCTCTGCATGCACGATGTACATGCTATGACAGTCCTGCATCAAGCATGCACATGATCCCAACATGACCATGCAGGTGTACAAGGGAAGGCGGCGATGCACAGGCCAGATCACTGCTATGAAGTTCATTGTCAAGCATGGCAAATCGGAAAAGGACATACGAAACCTGCGGCAGGAGATTGAAATCCTGCGGCAGCTGCGTCATGAGAACATCATTCAGATGCTGGACGCGTTTGAGACCAAGACAGACTTTTGTGTAGTCACTGGTGAGCAGCAACAAGGGCAGCGGCACGCCTGGCCCAATAGCAATGCCAGGAGAGGTTGCATCTATCATGGCAGCAGTGATCCAATGGAAGGTCTGCTGTATCATCATAAATCAAAAGAACCGCATGATGCACACAGTTGTGAGCAGCACAGCAGCAGCAGTTCCTAGGCATGATATTTGCACACAAGCTGGGTTTTGCCTTTGAAAGGCAGTCAGGCTTACCTGGCAGTGCTGTCCACGTGCACAGCAGCAGCAGCAGCAGCAGCAGCAGATGTCCACATGCAAGCACTGTAACTTCTGCAGCAGCAGCAGCTGTAGTGTACCGCGATCAATGTCTGCAGACCAGGCCCGCTGGCTTATGCAGGTCTGAAGTTCAGCTTCCAAATCCTGCGCTTTGCTGCTGCTGTTGCTGCTGCTGTGCAGAGTTTGCACAGGGTGAGCTGTTTGAGATCCTGGAAGATGATCAGTGCCTGCCAGAGGAAGTGGTGCAGTCAATTGCAAAGCAGCTGGTGCGTGCGCTGCACTACCTGCACTCAAACCGCATCATCCACCGCGATATGAAGCCGCAGAACATCCTGATCGGCTCAGGCGGCACAGTCAAGCTGTGTGACTTTGGCTTTGCTCGAGCGATGAGCTGCAACACCATGGTGCTGACAAGCATCAAGGGCACGCCGCTGTACATGGCGCCGGAGCTGGTGCAAGAGCAGCCATACAATCACACGGTACGTGTGCAGCAGTAGTGTGACACTACAGCATGCACAGCAACAGTAGCGCAGCAGCGCTGCAGCATACCACATGAGATAGCAAGCATCAGCAGTAGTTGTGCAGCAAGAATGGCAGTGTTAGTATGCAGGACGCAGGACCCCGTATGCGCAGTTATGCGTCTGACATGTCTACCGCTCTGGCGGCATGCTCCTCACACTGCCTACTCGTACATCTCGCATGACCATTGCAGGTTGACTTGTGGTCGCTTGGTGTGATCCTGTACGAGCTGTTTGTGGGCCAGCCGCCGTTCTACACCAACAGCATCTACAGCCTGATCCACCACATCGTGAAGGACCCGGTCAAGTTCCCCACCAATATCAGCGGGGACTTCAAGTCCTTCCTGAAGGGCCTGCTCAACAAGAAGCCCAGCGACAGGTGCGGCTGCTGCTGCTGCTGCTGCTCCTGCTGCTGCGGCTCTTGTCTGCTGCTATGCAGCTGCCTTGATTGCCGGCAGATGCCGCTGTGCTGGTAGCAGCGCCTGTACTGTTGCTGCTGCATGTGCTGTCCTGCAAGCTGGCATATGCACATGATGCCTGTGCTAGCATCTGTTGTGCCGCACCTTGCTGCATCATGCCTGCAGGTTGGGCTGGCCCGAGCTGCTGGAGCATCCGTTCGTGCGGGAGACAGCAGCTGAGCGGCTGAAGCGGGAACGGGCGCTGGCAGATGCAGTGGAGCTGGCAGACAGCAGCAGGGCCTGGAAGGTGCGGCTTACGTTATGCTTGCGCATTGCTTGCATGTCATTGCAGCCACAGTCACGTCATGTGATCATCATACATGGGCTGTACGCTCGATGGCAGTCAGGCTTTCTGCTTTATCTTGCGCGGCTCTGTGTGAGCCAGCCTGCATGGGCGATGACTTGTGGTTAGAGCCTGAGTGTTCACGTATTGAAATACAGCGGCAAGTGCACGTTGCAGCATGTCTACTTGCTGAAAAGAACAGCATGTGCGTGTTCATGCATGCACTGTCCGCAGGGTGAAGACGGAGCTGTGGCTGGTGCAGTGCTCGCAGCCGCCCACCGCAGCAACACCCCCAACAGGGCCGGCACACAAGGCGCAGCAGCAGCAGCTGCGGGCACCCCTCCGCCAGCAAACGGCAGCAGCAACAGCGCTGGCCTCAAGCCCTGCACGCCGCCTGCGCAGACGGCGCAGACGCCATCAGTTACACGGCGGGATCCAGCGGCAGCGAACAGGCGCCTGCCTGCAGCGCCAGGTGAGCTGTCATACGGTGTAGCTTGGTGATTTACATAGTGATTAGAGAACAGCAGCACGCCAACGGCAGCCTGCAGTGAGTTCGTACGCCGTGTAGGCTGGTGAACTTCATAGTGCTCAAAGAGCAGCAGCAGCGAACAGGCGCCTGCCTGCAGCGCCAGGTGAGCTGTTACGCCGTGCAGGCTGCTGATTTACAAAGTGATCAAAGAGCAGCAGCACGGCCATCGGCAGCCTGCAGCTCCATGTCAGTTGGTGCGCCTTGTAGGATGCTGTCTTACGAAGTGGTTCAGAGAGCAGCAGCACGGCCAACGGCAGCCTGCAATGCCTTGTGAGTTGGTACACCGTGTAGGCTAGTGTCCTACACAGTGTAGCTACAGCAGCTCTGCATCTTGTGGCAGTAAGTGATTTCACCACGCCTGTGTTGGACTAGTTATGCCTGCTGTAAGCAAAAAACACCAGTCGGAATATAGAAGAGCTGCTGCGGTGCTCAGTGCGCTTGGCAGCGGCCACTTGAAATGCCAAAGCAACACCGGCAAGTGTAAGTTGATGATATACGGTGTCCTGCCTGTTCTGATTGTTGTCGCAGTGGTCAAAGAGCAGCAGCAGGCCAATGGCAGCCTGATTCAGTATGGCGCAGGCAGCACACCACACCAGCAGCCGCAGCAGCACGACCGCAGCACCTTGGCAGACCAGCAGCAGCCGCAGCAGCAGCAGCAAGCAGTTGCATTGGCACCGCCAGTCGATGCTCTGCTGGCTCTGACAGAATCAGCACGCTTCAGCAGAGACAACGCAGCAGCTGCTTGGAGGGATGGTGCTACATTGCCGGCTCTCCTGCAGCTGCTGAGGCCGCCTAGGCGTAGCAGCGGTGATGGCGGCAGCAGCAGCTTGCAGTCATGGCTGCATGCCCAGCATTTGCCGCGGCTGCTGCAGGCTGCTGCGGCGCTGCTGGGTTACTCTGAGGGCCATACGCAGGCGCCTGCACTGCAGGTGAGACTCGAGTAGATTGTGTCTGGTTTTATATGTAAGGCAAGAGCAAGTCGGCAGCGGCATGTACTGCATTTATGGAAGTAGTTGGTCATGTGGTTCAAGCAGGTCACATGTCCTGCAATGCCGCATGCCATATGTCCTGCACGCGCTGAGCGCAAGCATGTGCAACGCTAGCTAATGGACAATCGCATCTCTGACAGTTTTGGTTGTTCGTGCTCTGCGTTTGTCTGCAGCGAGCCGTGGCAGCAGTAGCAGAGGCAGCCTGTGGAGCTAGCCCACCAGCGTGGGGCCTTGCAACAGCAGCAGTTGAGGCGCTGCGAGCTGCTGAGTCAGCTGCAGCCAAGGAGAAAGCTGCCGTGGGCTATGCATTCGTCGCGTTTGATGAGTGCATGCAGCTCTGCTGCGCGCTGCTGTCTCTGATAGAACCTGGCATGGCAGCAGCTGCTGCTGCAGGTGCTGCAGATGTCAGTGCTGGCCGCTGGGACATTGTTGGAGCAGCAGCAGCATGTTTGACTGGAAGCCTTGGACGAGCGCAGCTATGTGTGAGTGGCCGCGTACGTGGCCCAGCTCTGCGACAAGCTGAGGATGTCCTGCAAAGAGCGCTGTCCACGAGCTTAGCTTCGCAGCTCTGCTGCTGCCTGGCTGAAGCGGAAGCAGCAGCAGTGCCGCAGCCTGGCATGCGCGCAGACAGCAGCAGGGGTAGCGCAGCAGCGGCAGCAGCAGCATCGGATGCGCTGCTAGGGGCGCTCGCTGCGCTGGCACATGTGCCGCCTGGTCGTGTGAACGGCGCGTGCGTTGCGGCTCACTTTCCCCTGGCGCAGATGCTTGCTGCGAAGCTTGCTGATGCTCCAGACCAAGGAGTGGACACTGATGCAGACCTCTTAGAGGTGAGGTTCATCAATACGCCATGTGCATTGCTGCTGTTACGGGCATGAACAAACTGCCACGTTCATTCATGAATGATTACAGCAGCGACAGGGATGACTGACAGATGTGAGCCTGAGACCATGTCACATATACCTGGGTAGCCAGCTGTTGGTAACTGCAAACATTCAAACGTTACCAGTGCGCACACACTACAACTGCACCGCACCCACGGTGCCTTCTGTCTGCTTATGCTGTGCCACATGCAGTCTGTGCGCGGCGTTCTTGGTGAGGCGCTGGCAGCCTCGCACGGCGGCCTGGTGGCACTTGCAGGAAAGGCTGCGCAGCAGGACAGCAAGGCGCTGCAGGTAAGCAGGGAGCTGCTGCTGGCCAGCCATGCTGGCATACATCCGCACATGCCTATTGGCTGCTTAGCTGGGTGGTGGTGCACAAACTTTTGCAGGTGCTCTTGCAATGTATGGCTTCTGAGTATGGATGAAGCAGTGTGGCAAAAGGGTCGAGCCAATGTTCAACTAGGGGCTCCACCTTTGACCAGAGACATGCCTAGGTTATGCAGAAGAGTGCAGCAAGGGCTGGTATATTCCCTTGGCCTCCCTGTTTTGAGTCCTGTTGCTGCTGCCCGGCTTGTGACGATGCCTCCGCAGGTGCTGCTGCACTGCTGCCGCTGCTGCCCCACCCTCTGTGAGGCAGCCGCAGCAACTGGCCTGCACGAAGTGCTGCTGCGGTTAGCCACCAGCACAGGCAGCTGCGCTGCAGCAGTGTCGCTGATGGTGCTGTCAGCTGTTGTCGCTGGCGTTGCGGCCAGCATATCTGCAGTGCTGTCAGGCACTGGGCCAGCGGCAGCAGCAGCAGCAGCTGGTGCTGATGGGCCTGCGCTGCAGCAGCGGAGACGAAGGCTGGCGGGTGCTGTGCAGGCACTTGGGCCGTCACAAGCGACCGATGCAGTCATTGTGAAGCTGTCAGGTGGGCGATGACCCAGGAGCAGTCAGATGATTGCTGCTGGTGCTGTGCTTCTGCCAGCATGTGTTTGCACTGCTGTCTCCGCAGTGATTCCTCACCAGTTGAGCTGCCGACATGGCGTCATAAGCCATGCTGACCGCACTGTACCTGACCAAGTTTGTGCGCCTGCTTGATCTGCTCTGAACCCCGCCCCTGCCCTGCTTATGCAGCCCTATTGCACCACAACGCAACCGACGTCCGGGTGCCCTTCGCAGCCGCTGCAGCCATCGCTGCCTACATCTCACTCTACCTGCTGTCCTCTCAGAGCTGCTGGGCAGGTGGCACCAGCAGCAGCAGCATACAGGGACAGCTGTTGGGTGTGCAGTGGGGCCAGCAGCTGGCTGTGCCGCCAATGGGGCTCGTAAGTCCTGATAAGCTGACCGCGCTGCTGCGGCTGTTCAAGTATAGGTTTGGCGGCAGCGGGCCGCCTATGAACGAACTGCTAGAAGGCGTGCCTTGCAGGTGGGTCGCAAGAGGTGGGGAGTGAGAGGCTGCTTATCAGTGTGCTGGCTGCGACTGTTGCAAGTGTAGGGTTTGTTGCAGCAGGTGGCATTTGAATTGAATGGCCTGAAGCCGTGCCGTGAGTTCAACGTGGCCATGCTTCAATGCGTTGGTGGATCAGAAGCGGCAGCGCATTACAGGCCAAGCGCAGTGGTTGTCGTCGTGTTGTCAGCTGCAATGCCTGGCAATAACATGCAGTGCATGTGCAGACACCAGCTGCTGTGTGCGCCACTGTTGCGATGCGTCTCCGATCGCTGAGTTGGCTTGCTACATGGCCCTGTAGCGCTTGCTGCACAGCTGGCAGCGCGTTGCACTTTGAGCTATTGTGACATGCTGGTGTCGTGCAATCTGCTGCTCAGCATGCCCTTTGCATCAAAGTTGGCTGACTTCTGTTGATGCCGTGACTCCTGCGCATGTTTTGTATCCTGCAGAGCTGGCTTGCTAGATGGCCCCGTGGCTCTCGTAGCGAACCTGCTGGCTTTTGGCGGCAGCAGTGCATCAAGCCTGGAGGCGCAGCAAGCTGGGCTAGGCGCTGCTGGCATTGCCACAGCAGTCAGCGGCAAGAGCGGCCCACTGATGGAGCTGTCACCTGCAGGTGGGGTGGGAGGTGGTGTCAGATACGCTTGCTGCAACACGTGTTGAGACCTCTTCATTGAAACTGAACATGTGTTGGCCGTACAAGTAGGTTATTGAGTAGGATGTTTGCATGTGACACTGGACCAGATGGTACTCTCAGCAGCAAGAGTGGGCCTCTATGGAGCTGTCGTCCATATGTTGAGCAACAGTCACCTGAGGCCGCACTTTGGCAACCACAACATATGGCAAGTCAGCCGCTAGCAGCAACAGTGTGTTGAGGCCGACCAGTGGTGTGCTCCTGCTGGATGCACTGTCTCTCCTTTCCAATGCATGTGCACGTTTCGCATCCTCTGAGGTGTGTTTGCTGCTGCTGCTGCTGCTGCAGGCGTGCTGTCCCTCCTGGAGCTGCTGCAGCATCTGTCAGCGCCAGATTGTGAAGGTGCCATGCTGCTGATGCCTTCAGTGCGTGGAGCGCCAGCCGTCTCGCAGCAGCAGCAGCAGCAAGGGCTGCTGGGCGCGGTGCTGGGGCTGCTGCACGAGCGGCACATCGCTGCGCTGCAGGTGCGGCTGCTGCCAGCATGCTCAACCAGCGTGTGTTGAGTCTGTTGTGCATTGTGCTTTCAACAGCAGGAAGAGGGTGTGTAGCACAGTGGCACAGTGATGAGAAGATGTGCACTTCATCTTGACTCCATGCACTGAACAGTGTTACTGCTTTCTGAGGGTCAGCGGACCGGTGCTCTTGAGAGTTTGACACTGCTGGGGCTGCTGCATGAACGGCACATCGCTGCGCTGCAGGCAGGGCTGCTGCCAGCATGCACATCCTGCTTCTAATTTGTATGCATTGCCTTGCTTGAACAGCAGCAGAAGGACGGTGGTATCGTAGTACCATTGCAGAGGTGCAGCAATTAGCTTCACCTCTCTACACTCCCCAGTCATACTGTGGTTAGGCAAGGGTCAGGGTTGATGTTGGCATACAACTCTCAATCCTGATGTTGCTGCGCTGCAGGCGTGGCCGAGCCAATCTGGAGGTGGTCGTGAGGGCGTTGCACGGCTGATCGGAGCAGTGTCAGAGCTGCTGGCAGTACCGCTGAACACAGCACCAGGTAGGCCTCTGGGATGCAGCGCCTTTAGCTGCTTGTTCACAGCATGTGTTGTGCCAAAGTGTCTGATTCTGTCCGTCGCAGGGACCAGCTGCATCTGGGGCCGTCAAGGCTTGTCAGCGCAGCAACCCAATGCTGTATGCATGGCATTGTTAGTGCTGTGCAACGTTATTCTTCACCAGACCACCACGGCCGTCGCATCTGTTGTTCTTGGGTGCCACACTGCCACAGAATTTTTCACAAGCTGAATCCAGGAAGCCGTGGAATGTAGGCACCGGAGATGTATGATACGTCATGTGGACTCACGCATCCTGTTGTAACATTGTGGTTGCCGCAGGCGCCGAGCTGCCACGCACGTACCTAGATGCTCTGCTTCAAGAGGGCGCCATCGGGCTGCTGCTGCCTGCATGTGAGGGCCTGGAGCCAAGGCAGCTGCTGCTGCCGCTGAACCTCATCAACAGGCTGGTGCTCACCCCACAGCAAGCCTTCTCTGCGCAGTACATCCAGGTATGCCAATGCATGTTCTTGCAGCAGCTTTGGCGGTTTGTGTTGTAGGGTGATGACTGGTAGCAGCTGCTGCTGCGTGTTTCTAGTTCAACTGCTGGTGCTGGCAGGGCAGCAAGCTTTGCCTGCTGTTGTTGGTGCCCCTGGCGCAGCACAGCCTTGTCAGCGCAGTACATTCTGGCATCATGCAGTAGCTAATCACTGACATGTTGCTGTCTACTTCTGACTGCATCCCGCTCCCACGCCAGGCTGGTGGCCTCTCTCCTGCGCTGGTGCTCTCGGCACAGCACAACCTTCTCAGCGCAGCACATCCTGACATGTTGCTGTCTAATTCTGTCTTCATCACTGCCCTTTTGCCAGGCTGGTGGCCTCTCTCCTGCGCTGGTGCAGCGGCTGCTGCGCGACACCAACCCCACACCCCTAGTGGTGGACGTGCTGCTCATATGCAGCCAGCTGGCGCGTGCCTCGCCGCGTGAGCAAGCAGGTGGCGGCCAGGGCCTGGCAGCTACGTATGAGGCGCTGGCAAAGAGCAACCTGCTGCCGGTGCTGCGGCGGCTGCTGAGTCATCATGATCCAGGTGAAGCACTTGAGGGGCTTAGGTCTTGGAAACACAGTACAGCAGGTTGTGTGTGAGTCCGTTGCAAGGCTCGTGACTTGTGTTTAACAGTTCAGATGTGTCCGCCACACTCTCGTGTTCAATCCCAAGTGATGAGCCAGCAACTTGCTGCCGGTGCTGCGGCAGTTGCTGAGTCATCATGATCCAGGTGAGGCATATGCGGTATCGAGGGCTTAGGTCTTGGAAGTAGGGTTCAGCAGGTTGGGTACAACTGTGAATGGTTGTGGTGGGCTAGCGCTGTGAGTACATGTGATGTGATGTTTGCAATGCAACTGTATGATGGCCACGCTGATGATGCTGCTCCTTGCCTGTAAGGGGGAAGGATACCAGACACCAGGATGCTGGCTATCAGTGCTCAGCACGTTTCACCTGTTTTCCTGCATACATTAGTGTTATACACCCACTTTGAAGCAACTTCTGGCACTGACAGCCTTCCCCCTTAACTCCGCACATAGCTATATCATTCATACTGCTGAGCACTGCTGCTTTGGTTATGCGAGCTGGCATCCGTGTCAGGAACACACACACTTCATCTATGTTGCTGGATTGTTGGTGACAAGCTCTGTCGCTGCAGGTGTGCGTGCGTGTGCGGCCTCCTGTGCACCATGTGCCGCTGCAGTGGCAGACTTGTCCCATCATTGGTATGGCACGGCAACTCAACTCCAAGTGTTCCTGCTTTGCTCTGCTTGCTATGCATCTATGTGTCGCAGGTGTACGGTCGCGCGTGGCAAACTTGCTGGGCAACATGTGCCGCCACAGCGGCTACTTCTACCCGGCGCTGGAGAGGCACGGCATACTGCCGCCACTCATTGAGCGCTGCAGCGATCCAGATAAGGGTGCAAGGTGGGTTGAAACCGATCAGCACGTTAATTTTGCCACAGCACAGTACGTCTTGCGCTGTGTTGCAGCTACGGTAGTTGCTTACAGGAGTTGTGGCTTCGGTCCCTTGTTGGAGCATTGGGGTTTCTCAGCAGCGCAGGCCTGCTATCTCCGCATCAACTGCCTCATACATCGTGTGCAGCAGGTGTCAGTCTGTCATATCGGTGGCTATGAACGACTGGCCGCAACTGCTCTTGCGCCTGCAGGAAGTTTGCATGCTTTGCGATCGGCAATGCAGCGTTCCTTGTTGCTGCATTGGTGCTTGTCAGCAGCACCAGCTTGCCCCCTGCATCAACCGCCTCATACATCCTGTGCAGCAGGTGTTAGTCTGTCATATCGGCTGCTGTAAACTACCGGCCGCAACTGCTCTTGCGCCTGCAGAAAGTTTGCATGCTTTGCGATCGGCAACGCGGCTTTCCACAACCCCAGCTTATATGATGCGCTGCGGCCAGCAGTGGCCCCCCTGGTGGAGCTGCTGAGTGATGACGAGGAGAAGACGCGCGCCAATGCTGCGGGTGCGCTAGGCAACCTTGTGCGCAACAGCGGGCAGCTCTGCGGAGAGATCATTCAGGTGAGTCTGCTGCCGGCTTGCAGGGGTGTACCTGGTCTATTGTGCTTGTAGCGGTAGGTTTTCTACGGCATGAAAAGAGCGACTGCGCTGTGCGTGGCCTGGGTGCATGCGGTGGTGTTGATGGTTTGACAGTGCCACCCCCCCCCTGGTGGAGCTGCTGAGTGGTGACGAGGAGAAGACACGCTCCAATGCTGCGGGTGCACTGGGCAACCTTGTGCGCAACAGCGGGCAGCTCTGCGGAGAGATCATTTAGGTGAGCCTGCTGCCGGCTTGCAGGGGTGTACCTGGTCTATTGTGCTTGTAGCGGTAGGTTTTCTACGGCATGAAAAGAGCGACTGCGCTGTGCTTGGCCTGGGTGCATGCGGTGGTGTTGATGGTTTGACAGTGGCCCCCCCTGGTGGAGCTGCTGAGTGATGGCGAGGAGAAGACGCTGCCAATGCTGCGGGTGCACTGGGCAACCTCGTGCGGAACAGCGGGCAGCTCTGCGGAGAGATCATTTAGGTGAGCCTGCTGCCGGCTTGCTTTGTTGTGGGAGCAAGCGTGTTCGTGTTTGCACCCGGCGTATCAGCACAGGTGTTGTGCACTGGTGTGACAGCGTGCTGCAGCTCTTGCGTGCCGACTGCTGATGCTGCTGCTGCAGTTGTTGCTCTTGCACTATGGTGCGCTGCAGGCCCTGCTTGCGAAAGTATTGGCTTTTGTGCTGGCCTACTGCTGCCGCCGTTGCGGCTGCTACTGCTGTTGCTGTAGATGGGTGCATCACAGGCGCTGCTTGAGATGGTGCTGGGCACCAGCAGCGTACACGTGTGTGTTGTTGCTGACTGCAGGCTGCTGCGTCTGCTCTTGCTGCTGCTGCTGCTGCTGTAGGGTGCCTTGCAGGCACTGCTTGCGCATGTATTTGGGTTCCATGCTTACCAACTCCTGCCGCCGTTGCTGTTGCTGCTGCTGGTATTGCTGTAGACGGGTGCATTGCAGGCGCTGAGACGGTGCTGGGCCCCAGCAGCGTACACGTGCTTGTTGTTGCTGACGGCAAGCTGCTGCGTCTGCTGTTGCTGCTGCTGCTGCTGGAGTAGGGTGGCTTGCAGGCGCTGCTTGCGAAGGCATTTGGGTTCCATGCTGACCTCCGCCTGCCGTTGTTGCTGCTGCTGCTGCTACTGCTGCTGCTGCTGCTGTTGCTGTAGACGGGTGCTTTGCAGGCGCTGCTTGAGACAGTGCTGGGCTTCAGCAGCATACACGTGCTTGTTGTTGTTAACCGCAGGCTGCCTGCATCTGCTGTTGCTGCTGCTGCTGCTGGAGTAGGGTGCCTTGCATGCGTTTGGGTTCCGTGCTGACTTCCGCCAGCCGTTGTTGCTGTTGCTGTTGCTGCTGCTGCTGGTGTTGCTGCAGACTGGTGCCTTGCAGGCGCTGCTAGAGACGGTGCTGGGCCCTGACAGCACTGCAGATGGCAGGAGGCCCGGCTCAGGCGGTGAAGGCAACTCGCCCGTCAAGATTGCACTGTTCTCCATCGGCAACATGTGTGCACACAAAGAGTGCAGGTGGGCATGGTTGGGCTATGGTCTGTGGGGACGTCTGAATAGCTTCTATCTCGGCAGGTGTGGTGTGTGATGGCGCCTGCACTGCTGTGCCTGTCCCTATCAGATGCTGATGATCAGCGCTGTGTGCGGCGCCGTGCCAGCTGTGCTACTTGACATACATACAAGCAAACGGTCATCATGAACGCTCCTTTCCTTTGCACACATATGTACTGTGCTAGTGCTACAGTGGCTGGCTAATGTCACTGCCTCTGCTTTGCTGCGTGCAGGGATCAGCTGCTTAAGCTGGGGTTGCGCGAGATTCTGCTGAAGTTGCAGCTGTCATCAGGTGGCGATGGCACGCTGCTGCGCTACATTGCGCGAGCACAGGCCAAGCTGGGCAACAGCTAGGCCAATGCAGCCTGTGCTTCGGCGCTGCTGCTGCTGTTGCTTGTGCGTACACAAATGCCGCACTGTTGCGGTACCTTGTCAAGCATGACATTGCCAGGGCACCAATCGGTCATCTGGTGCATTGTGTTGCTGGCATTGTGCTGCACATGCGGACCACACATCAGCTTGACATGGCCTCTTATCAAGTCCTGTCCCAAGAAAGCTGTGTTGCCAAAATATCGGCACCTTGGTCAGGCAGGCTTGTCAAAAGCGTGGTCAGCTGTCGTACACGGTTGTTGTAAGGCTTTGCAGGGATGCCCTCTAAACATGGGCAGCCCACGGCCCCTGTGACAGGGCATGCAGCTCAGCATGCAGTCGTACGGCATTGCCAATGTACCAACGGTTAGTACGCATGTACGCACCAGCAGGGTGGTGGATATTGCAGTACATTGGCTGCCATGTAGCTGCTCAGCATTGCACGACTTCAACGGCATATTAGGTAATACGTCCCTGGTGAACATTCAAAAGCATATACATGGGTGTGTGTCCGGTGTGACGATCGTTGGCATCCCGCCGCCTGGTTATTCGTTTCATGCAAGCGTAGATGATCAGGGCTGTAAGCTCAAGCTGTTACGTAATTGCAACCGTCTCAAATGCTTGTCTCGAATAGAGATTGAGTGGCGATGTTCCTTCCTGCCATGTACCTGAGTCATCGGTTGGGGGTGTTACACGCCGGCGGGGGGGGGGGCGGCGCCCGGGGCGCCGTGTAACGCAGGGCCGCGGCGCGTGGGGGCATCAGGGTGGCTCAGCCAGGCGAGGCTCGCAAGGCTGGCTGGGTGGGGCATGAGGAGTAGGGTGACCGCAGGACGATCACGGGGTGGGCCCCACGGGGCGTCACACCAGCCAAGTTGGCTTTGGGGGAGCTGCGCACTTCGCGCCCCTGCTGACAGCACTGCAATACTGTATTCACCGGGTGAAGTTCACCCATTTGAACCTGATCAGGAGGCAGCTGCGGGCAGCAGACCCCACCGCTGCTGGGCTGCTCGCTTGCTGTGGCAGCAACAAACACCACCGTGTGGCACATTGTGAAAGCTCTGCCTATTTCAATAGGTTTTGGTGTGACTCACGTTGCAGTTCTGCTGCATCGCTGCCAGCGAGTGAGTGCAATCAATGTCATACGCAGTTGCTGGATGCCTGCTGTGCAGATGTGTGTTGACAGCAGGGCCAAGCCAACTTGGCTGGCAGGTGCTTGCCCTGAGGTATTGGCTTTGCGTGCAGAACGAACCCGCCGGCGGAACGGTGCAGGAAGTGATTCAATAAGGCAATTGCTGTGTTAGGTAACCTTGTTTGACCAGCCAATCTAATTGCAGGCGAGTCTTACATGTGCTCTCATCATCATCATGTTACCCATTAAGCCATAGCATCAACATACATGTGCTCTGTTAGGTAACCATGTTTGACCAGCCAAATGACATAGCGAAAGGAACGTGGTTCAGCAGCGTGAACTGCCATCAAATCACATTCGTTCCGTACGATCGACCCTCCCCCCCAGGGCAGCGTTTAGGCTGAAAACGCGAAGGGTACCCCCCCTCCAAGATTAGGCATGGCGTCCCCCCCCCTGGGTATAGGTTTGTGGTGGACCCCTATGTGCTTGCAACGGATTTACGTGATGATAGCCGTAACCGTGTAACAGTGTGACGCTGATGGCTGTGCATGCCACGCCTTGGTAAGTAACGGTTACTGTCTGTCATGTGCGAGGTAGGGTTTGTGATTGACGCAACGTTGCCGTCTAGGGCCTCAAGTCTGCAAAACTGAACTCTACAGGCGTGCTACACGTTTGTCAGCACAGTGCACCCCAACAGACCTTACGTGAGCAGGCCAGCACTAGTGTCATTGTTCTGAGCAGCACTTCCAGCAGGGTACCCCTGACCTCAGCAGGACTTTTGGCCCTGGATCGCAGTGATTCGTTGTGTTTAAGAGAAGATGAACAAATCAAAGTGAACGCTGAGAGCGTAAGGGAGAGACGACAGCAGGTACGACAGCAGGCGTGGGCTCTCGTTAAGCACACTGCATGCATACATGCAGCTGTGTATCAATGTGGTACATGTCTTGGCTTGAGTTTTCTGTCTGTGGTTACAATTACTTCCCTCAGCTCGGTAAGCAAAACCAGTGAAGCGTTCAAAGCAGTCTGCCTTCCTTTCATGGTGTCAGATGTGCGGGCCCTAACATGCTGAACAGGCGTAATTCCCATGTTAAATACACCTTCTGTAGCCACATTCAGCTGCTGCAGGGGCCACCAAGGCCTTGCATCGGCATGAATTACTGACCTGCCTTTTGCTTGTTGCTGTTGTGCTGTGCTGGTCGTGCTTGTACACTTGCTTGTGCAGGCAGAGTGTTCGTGATCACAACCTCGTCTGAGCTCCAACAGTCAATCGCAGCTGAATAAGGGCGGCATCGCAAGCAAGCATCAGAACAGCTCCAGCACAGGCCCACCAGCATCAGCCATGCAGCTCACAATAGTGGCGTGGGATGACCGCGTGTTTCCAGTTGAACTGGACGCCAACGAACACTTTTCAACACTGATGGCCATTCTAGAAGCTGAGTCAGGGCTTCCTGCAGCCCAGCAGCAGCTGCTGCATAACGGCCGCCCTGTCCCGCCTTCAGCACATGGCCAGGGCCTCACAGCCCTAGGTATCGCAGATGGAGACATGCTGATGCTGATGCCACTGCAGCAGCAGGGGGGCGCAGGCCAAGGGCAGCAGCAGCGCACAGGAGCAGGTGGGTGTGGGGGAGTAGTGACGGTACTTTGGAGCAAGCAGCGGTGCCTGCAGCTGCTGTTCGCACCAAGCAGGCAACTACTGTATGAACAAGTGCTGTTGTCCTGTGCCACATTGCTACCAGCTTCCAGGAGATAACCTAAAGGCTCGTCCTGCAAGTATACACACATTTAATTGTCACTTGCAGACAGCTATGCATGCATACTCATCTGCTTGTCATGTTGACCTGTTACTTTTGGGTTTGAGTTCCAACGACAGGTCAACAGCAGCAGCAGCTGCAGCAGGACCCCATGATGCACCTCAACGAAGATGGCAGCGCAAAGGCGCCTGCAGCGTTCATCCAAGCAGTGCGCGCAAAGGCAGATATGATGGCTGCTATCCAGCACGGTAACCCAGCACTTGCTGCTGCGATTCGCAACGAAGACATCCCTGCTATGCAGGTGGGTCATTGTTTTGGGATCAGAAGCGGCTGGCAACCGGCTGGTTGAAGTGGTGATTGGTGATTTGGCTCAGCAGCAGCTAGCGGCGTGCAGTGCTGGTGTGTCTTTCAGCAGGTAAGCCATACCGCTTTGCACAAGAAGCCATAGACCTCTGCCATGTAGTTGGGTCGGGGTGTTCAGTGGTGATCTGGGTTCGGTTTGGCATCTGTGCTCCTGTGTGCGCCCATCACCCTGACTCAAAAATTCAACAAAAACTTGTTTGGCTCCGCTTGCTAGTCTGCTTGCAGGATGACAACAAGCATGTGCACGCCCTGTGGCATTCAGCTGCAGCGCGCAGTGCTGACCTGCTTTCTGCTTACTTATGTGACCTTGAGACTTATGTTCTGCCGACATGGCTGTGGTTGCCTCTGGGTCTTCCCTCCTTCCTTGTGTTTGCAGGAGTAGCTGCAGCGGAGGCCTACCTCTAGGGAGAGGCAGCACACAGCATGGACAGTACTTGGGATCACCCTGTCAAATTCCCAATGTAACATACCCTGCCGTCCATCTGTCTTGTTATGCTTGCAGGACGAGCTCAAGCGCGTGCGCGCCTCGCAGCGCGAGCAGCAGGCAGCAGCAGCGCGCGAGGCTGAGCTGCTGTCTGCTGACCCGTTTGACCTTGAGATCCTGCCAACACGGCTGTGGTCACCTTTGGGTCTTCTTCTCTTCCCTGTGTTTGCAGGAGTAGCTGAAGCGGAGGCCTACCACTAGGACGAGGCAGCACACAGCATGGACAGTACTTGGGATCACCCTCTCAAACTCCCTGCTGTGTTCTCGTCATGTTGTGCTTGCAGGACAAGCTGAAGCGCGTGCGCGCCTCGCAGCGCGAGCAGCAGGCGGCAGCAGCGCGCGAGGCTGAGCTGCTGTCTGCTGACCATGTACCCTGGAGATCCTGCCAACACGGCGGTGGTCTCCTTTGGGTCTTCCTTCTTCCTTGTGTTGGCAGGAGTAGCTGAAGTGGAGGCCCACCTCTAGGGAGAGGCAGCACACAGCATGGACATTACTTGGGATCACCCTGTCAAACTCCTAACGCAGCACATCCTGCTTTATATTTGTCATGTTGTGCTTGCAGGACGAGCTGAAGCGCGTGCGCGCCTCACAGCGCGAGCAGCAGGCGGCAGCAGCGCGTGAGGCTGAGCTGCTGTCTGCTGACCCGTTTGACCCTGAGACTCAGCGCAAGATTGAGGAGCTAATCCAGAAGCAGAACATTGAGGAGAACCTGGCTGCGGTAAGTCTGGCTAAGCGGTTGTTTGACTGTGTTTGACTTTGTTTGACTGGATGCGTTTGACCCGGAGACGCAGCGCAAGATTGAGGAGCTCATCCAGAAGCAGAACATTGAGGAGAATCTGGCTGCGGTAAGAGGGGGTTGTTTGACTTTGTTTGACTTTGTTTGACTTTGCTTGATTGACTTTGTTTTGACTGAATTCGTTTGACGAGGAGACGCAGCGCAAGATAGGAGCTCATCCAGAAGCAGAACATTGAGGAGAACCTGGCTGCGGTAAGAGGGGGTTGTTTGACTTTGTGTGACTGTGTTTTGACTGGATTCGTTTTGAACCCAGAGACGCAGCGCAAGATTGAGGAGCTCATCCAGAAGCAGAACATTGAGGAGAACCTGGCTGCGGTGAGTCTGCCGAGGCGGTTGTTTGGCTGTGTTTGACCGGATTCGTTTTGACCCGGAGACGCAGCGCAAGGTTGAGGAGCTGATCCAGAAGCAGAACATCGAGGAGAGCCTGGCTGCGGTAAGCCTGCCGATGCCTTGAGTCCGTTGTTTGTTTGACTGGATTATGTAACGGGCAGCATATGCAGCGCAAGATTGAGAGCTGATTCAGAAGCAGAACTTCGAGGAGAACCTGGCTGCGGAGAGCCTGCCAAATCGGTTGTTTAACTTTGTTTGAGTGGATTTGTTTCGGGGGGCAGCACGTGCGGTGAAGACTGGGCAGCTCATCCAGAAGCAGGACTTCGAAGAGAACCTGGCTGCGGTGAGTCTGCCGAGGCGGTTGTCTGACTTTGTTTGACTGGATATTATTTGACGGGCAGCACACGTGGTGAAGACTGGGCAGGTTTTCAAGAGCAGAACATCGAGAGAGAACCGGGCTGCGGTGAGTCTGTTGAGGCGGTTGTTTGACTTTGATTGACCGGATTCGTTTTTGGCAGGCAGCCGACGTGGTGGAGACTGGGGAGGTCAACCAGAAACAGAACATTGAGTCAAAGATTATCAGACAGTCGGCATGCACTTGATGAATAACGATAGCAGACAGCCATTCAAGCATTGATGTCATCTGACTGCTGCTGGCTGCTGTGTTTTGACCGTGCAGGCGCTTGAGCACAACCCGGAGGTCTTTGGCAGTGTGGACATGCTGTATGTGGATATGGAGGTACGCCTCAAATGTTGCAGTGGCATAATAGTCAATATGCAGAAGCAACAGCAGCGACAGCCGCAGCGATGTGTAGTTGTGAGGCAGTGTGGAGATGCTGTACGTGGGGATGCAGGTAGGCCATATGACAGCAGCAGCAGCTGCAACAGCTGCTGCAATGCTGTTCCATCTGGTATGAAGGTCCTGATCAATGACGCTGCTAGCGCTGACGCACTTATGTGTTCTCATGTTTCCCCCGTTGTATCACAGGTCAACGGTGTGCCTGTGAAGGCTTTTGTGGACAGCGACGCTCATATGACCATCAAAGGCACTTGGATTGTCAGGTCATAGCCACCTGCTGCTAGCGCTGACGCACTTTCTGTGCTCTCATATCTCTCCCATCATCAAACAGGTCAACTGTGTGCCTGTGAAGGCCTTTGTGGACAGCTGCGCACAGCTAGCCTCCGGCCTGCCAAAAGTAACAATAAATGACACATGGATTGTCACTTCAAAGCCACCTGCTGCCTCTTGCTCCTGCTACCGCTGACTTATATAGTGTGTTGACCTCTCTATCCCATCCTTATGCAGGTCAACGGTGTGCCTGTGAAGGCCTTTGTGGACAGCGGCGCGCAGATGACCATCGTGACACATGGATTGTCATTTCATAGCCACGTGCCGCCGCTTGCACCTTCCTGCTGCTGATTCTAGCGCTGATGCACTGTGTAATAATAATCAATCCTTGTAAGCATCGGCAACCGCGCCTCACCCACTGGGGAGGCACTGATGCACTGTGTGTGTGGTGCCATCTGCCGTCATCGTTGTACAGGTCAACGGTGTGCCTGTGAAGGCCTTCGTGGTCAGCGACGCTCAGATGACCATTAAAGGCACATGGATCGTCAGGCCAGAGTCACCTGCTGCTAGCGCTCACGCACTTTTCGTGTTCTCATCTCCCTCTCATCATTCTACAGGTCAACGGTGTGCCTGTGAAGGCTTTCGTGGACAGCGGTGCGCAGATGACCATCATGACACATGAGTTTGCTTCAAAGTGCTACCTGACTCGGCTGCTGGACACGCGCTTTGCTGGCATGGCAGTTGGTGTGGGCAGCAGCAGGATCCTGGGGCGCATCCACCAGGCACCACTCAAGGTGCGTGCCACTGCACAGAGTAATTGCCTTGTGTGCCACTGTACAGAGTAGTTTTGTCTTGACACGGGGTGTCGCGCCCTATTGGTCGCTGCCACCCCGACACTTTTGTTCCATGGCAGCAACAGTAAATACTATGGTCTGTGGTTGACCTGGGTTGCTGGCACGCAATTGGTTTTGGTTGTGGGCAGCAGCAGGATCCTGGGGCGCATCCACCAGGCACCACTCAAGGTGACTCAACTGTCAGTGCGCCTCGTATTAATGGCGCGTCTTTTCGTTGTACTCAGATGCTGCTGGACAAGCACTTTGCTGGCATGGCTGTTGGTATGGGCCGTATAGGAGAGTTGCTTGCATGACAATAGTTATGCAGGCACCCCTCAAGGTGTGTGCCACTGTTAGGGTAGTTCTGTTTGATGAGGGTGTTGCCCCCTGTTCGCTGCCACCCCAACACCACTGTTCAATGGCAGCAACAGTGAAGCGTTATGGTCTGGTTTACCTGGGTTGCTGGCACGCAAATGGTTGTGCTTTGTGGGCAGCAGCAGGATCCTGGGGCGCATCCACCAGGCACCCCTCAAGGTGCGTGCCACTGCACAGAGTGATTGCCTTGTGTGCCACTGTACAGAGCACTTTTGTTTGACGAGGCTGTTGCCCCCTGTTGGCCGCTGCCACTCCGGCACCATTGTTCAAGGGCAGCAATAATAAAGTATCATGTACCCCACTGCAGCATCACAGTGCTGCTGCTGACACGCCCTGCCTGCTGCTGCTGCTGCTGCTGTTATGTTGCACATTGCAGGTAGCCGGCCACTTCACCACCTGCAGCATCACAGTGCTGGAGCAGCGTGACGGGCCGCAGTTCATATTCGGCCTGGACATGCTCAAGCGCCACCAGTGCGTGCTGGACATGGCACACAGTGAGTAACTTCACTGTCTGATGTGTTTGTACTTCACATATCACACAACGTGCTGTGTTGGAGGGCTGAATTCTCTAGAGCGTGTTTGGGAACCATGTGTGGTTTTGAGGTGTGATGAGTGGCACCATTGCTGGAACATCAACAATATTGCAGTCTATATTTGGCCTGGACATGCTCAAGCGCCACCAGTGCGTGCTGGACATGGCACAGAGTGAGTGTGGTTTGTTTGTTTAATGTTGCAGGTTAAGCGTAAAGATGATGTGGCATGGTGCTGAAGGGCTGAGATCTGCAGAGCATGTTCAGGAATCCTTTGTGGTTTTGGAATGTGATAAGCGGCACCAGTTCTGCAGCAGCAACACTGCCGCAGTGTGTATTTTGCCTGGATGCTCAAGCGCCACCAGTGCGTGCTGGACATGGCACAGAGTGAGTGGTGTTTCGATTTGTGTTGTTTAGAGCTTAGGGTTGAAGGTTTGGATGATGTGGTATGGTGTGCTGGAGGGCTGAGATCTGCAGAGCATGTTTGGGAACCAGTTGTGGTTTTGAAGTGGATGGGTGGAACCAGTTCTGCAGCAGTAACACGGTCGTAGTAGTCCCTAATCTTTGGCCTGGACATGCTCAAGCGTCACCAGTGCGTGCTGGACATGGCACAGAGTGAGTGAGGTCACTGTCTGATTTGTCTGTACTTTACATATGATGTGGTCTGGTGTGCTGGAGGGCTGAGTTTTTCAGAGCGTGTTGGGAACTACGTGTGGTTTGTTGATGTGATAAGCGGCACCAGTTCTGCAGCAACGTGACAGGCCGCAGTTCATAATTGGCCTGGACATACTCGAGCGCCACCAGTGCGTGCTGGACATGGCACAGAGTGAGTGATGTTACTGTCTGATGTGTTTGTACCGTGTTGTACCTCACATATGATGTCGCGTGGTGTGCTGGAGGGCTGAGTCCTGCAGAACGTGTTTAGCAACCACGTGTGGAGTTTTGATCTGATAAGCGGCAGCAGTGCTGCAGCATCAACAATGCTGCAGTTCATATTTTGGCCTGGACATGCTCAAGCGTCGCCAGTGCGTGCTGAACATGGCACAGAGTGAGTGATTCGACTCATATATGTGTGTACCATGTTGTGCCTCACGTATGATGTCGCGTGTTGTGCTGGAGGGCTGAGTTTTGTAGGGTGTGTTTGGGAGGCATGTGTGGTTTTTGATCTGATAGGCGGCACCAGTGCTGCAGCATCAACACGGCTGCAGTTCATCTTTGGCTTGGACATGCTCAAGCGTCACCAATGCGTGCTGGACATGGCACAGAGTGAGTCATGTCACTGTCTGATTTATTTGTATCCTCTTGTACCTCACATATGATGTCGCGTGGTGCTGGAGGGCTGAGTTCTGTCGAGCGTGGTTGGTAACCATGTGTGGTTTATCTGATATGCGGCACCAGTGCTGCAGCATCAACAATGCTGCAGTTCATATTCGGCCTGGACATGCTCAAGCGCCACCAGTGCGTGCTGGACATGGCACACAGTGAGTGATGTTACTGTCTCATATGTTACTGTCTGATTTGCTTGTACCTCACATATGATGTGTCGTGGTGTGTTGAAGGGCTGAGTTTTGCAGAGCATGTGCGGCTATCACGTGGTTTTGTATCTAATAAGCGGCACCAGTGCTGCAGCATCAACACTGCCGCAGTTCATTTTTGGCCTGGACATGCTTCAGCGTCACCAGTGCGTGCTGGACATGGCACAGAGTGAGTGAGATCACTGTCTGATTTGTTTGTGCATCACAGATGGTGTGGCTTGGTGTGCTGGAGGGCTGAAGTTTGCAGAGCAACCACGCGTCGTTAAGTATCAAAAATTGGCACCAGTGCTGCAGCATCAACATTGCTGCAGTTGGTTTTTAACCCAGACATGCTTAAGCGTTTCCAGTGCGTGCTGGACATGGCACAGAGTGAGTGCACTGGCACCCTGTTGTCAAACTTGCATGTTGCTGTTCACATGTTGCAAACAAGTGGATGTGCCAACTGGCATGTCGCGCAGGCAACATTTGTGTCGAAGTGCAGCTGGTTGTAGCGAGCAGGTGTCATCAGCACAGCGGTTGTCATGCACATGCAGCTCAGATGCTGTAACCGGTACACCTCACACTCACAGCTGCGGCTGCTGCTGCTGCTGCAGGTGAGCTGCGCTTTGGCAGCTGTGACGCCACGCTGGGCTTCCTGCCTGAGCACCTCATCCCCAAGGACTTCAAACGCCACATCGAGGAGGTGGGTGTAAGGCTGCAATACAGCTCAATCAATCAATCAAGCAATTAGTTGATCAATGAATCAATCATTCAAGCAATCAATCACACGTCTTTGCAGCAGGAGAGAGACCCACGAACCCAAGAAACTACAGCTGGGGCTTTTATATAGGTTCTCTTGCAGCAGGCATATCAGCACGCTCTGCGCTGTTGCTGGAC
This sequence comes from Tetradesmus lagerheimii, assembly GCA_902809745.2. NCBI lineage: Eukaryota > Viridiplantae > Chlorophyta > Chlorophyceae > Sphaeropleales > Scenedesmaceae > Tetradesmus > Tetradesmus lagerheimii. The sequence goes on along the minus strand of CADDIJ020000989.1, from coordinate 238,949 downwards.
CAATATGGTGCTTGCGGCAGCGCAGACCAGCCTGTTCAGTGAGGCGCTGACAGATGTTGATGATGCTTCCTGCGAATGAGTGCTTCGGTGCCTGTTAGCTTGTGAGTGAGTTTGCGCTGGTTCTGTTCTGTACTGCCTACAGGTGTCCAAGCAGCAGGCAGAGAAGAACGTCGCAGAGAAAGACGCGGACCCGTCGGCAGCAGCAGCAGCAGCACCAGCAAGGGGCACCAGCGAAGCAGGCACATCAGCTGCTGCTGGAGCTGCTGGTGGCTACGGCAGCGGCTATGGCCCTGCCCCCATGGATGCAACACCTTCAGGAGGAGGCAGCGCTACAGCACCAGGTGCAGCTGCTGCTGCTGGACCGGCAGCAGCTGCACCAGGCAGCGGTCAGGCGCAGCAGCAGCAGCAGCCTGCGAGCACAGGTGCAGCAGCAGCAGCTGCGTCTGGGGTGAGTGAGGCGGCTGTGACGCAGCTGGTGGGTTTAGGGTTCACTCATGAGATGGCTGTGGGGGCGCTGCAGGCAATGAATGGCGATGTCGATGCTGCTGCCTCCATGCTGTTTGGCATGTGATGCGCATGTGTTGGTGGTCGGGTTTATGGTTAGGTTGTTTGAGTGGAGGATGCCTGCAGCTCTGCAGCAGTTGCTGATCAGGCATGGCAGGCCAAGCAGCTGTCAGCCTTCGTTGGGCGAGTCTGTGCTGTGGCTGCCTTGATCAACGTATGTTCTGTATAGAGTTCTTATCAGCTATTAATGTCGTACGACCGCACTACCAACAGCATTGCCGCGTGCTGCGTGCGAGCATCTTGCACGTCCACGTTGCGTCACATGTAACCAAGCACTACATTGACTTGCTGCTACGTTTGGCTCTTATTATCTAGTATCTTGAGTCTGCACTTGGCGTCAGCTAAATATCTTTTATGGATTGGGAGCATAGTGCGATCAGTCGAGAACTCGCTACATAGACAGCAGTACATTCACGTGGTTGTCCGGCACAACGCAACGCTATCTCGATAAGCATAATAAGGTGGCGTCTATATTTACACACATGAACGACAAAATGGAGAGCCAAAGCGGCTCTCCCTCGTATGCAGCCCACCTGAGTTCTGTGTCAGGCCTGAAGCACAGAATCCCCCACAGCCAGTCTGGCCATGCAGGCTTGGAATCGCAGCTTCCGACGAGCAAGAATGCTTCAGAGGCGTCCAAGCCTACGTATGTGCGTCCATGTGACCCTGTCCTGGACTGCAGTGCTGCGGGCAGCGAGGCCCCGCCACAGAAGCAGCATGTGCAGCAGGACCCTGCTGCAGCCAATGCTGCGGCAGCAATAGGCAGCGATCAAGTGGAGTTTCTGGACGTTGACAGAATTTCAAACTTCAGTGGCAGCATGACCAGCAGCAAGGTCATGCGCAGAACACATAGCATGAACTCAATCGCAACGCACTACTTTGTATCTCAGAAGAAGCTGGACATCGCATCCATTGCTTCTGACGAGGGAGGTGCAGATGGCAGTGCAAAGGAAGAGCCTGAGCAGGCAGTGCCACCGCGCATCACAGTGCACACCAAGATGCACATCAACGCAATGATGTGTGCAGCGCTGATTGCTGTGCTCATCATGAGCTACTACAGCAGCATCACAACCATCCTGCGGCTCAAGCGCTGGTACGCGCTGACGGTGCTGCTGCTGGTGCCTGTGGGGGCCTACTTCTTCTCCTTTGCGGTCAACACAGCAGTGTGCGGCGTGTTCAGCATCTTCCTGGGTGAGCAGTGTGCGGCAGGCAGGTGGCAGGCAGCAGGGAATTGAGATGACTGTTTCATCCGTGTGAGCGTATAAGTTCTACATGCAAGGAGGCAGCAGGGGCAAGTAAGGGATTGCATGCACCATTGATGTGCCGCAATAGGCTGGCACCTGCCCGCGCCACTCTTTGGCAGCAGTCCCGGCGTCAAAAAAACAGACTACCTGTGTAGTTCTGCGTATAGGTTTCACGCACAATGTCATGTCATGCAAGCAGTGAGCATGCTGCCTACCTCTGCTGGCTGCTGTTGTTCCCGCTTGTGTATGCAGGTGGCACATCCCCACTGGTGCAAAACACCCAGAACTACAGCAGCATCAAGACGCCCATCCCGCGTGGCGCCAAGCTGCCGCAGATCATTGTGCAGATGCCCGTCTACAAGGAGAGCTTGGAGGAGGTCATCCAGCTCAGCTACTTCAACGTGAGGCGAGCCATGGACTTCTACACAGCCAAGGGAGGGCGCGTAAAGTTCATAGTCTGCGATGACGGCTTCCAGGTGCGCTGGCAGCCAGAGCCTCGGACTTCATAATGTGAAGTTTGTAGTCTGCACGGACAGCTTTGTCGGCCAGTGCTTCTGTGAGTTAGTGTGCACCGCTTGGAAGTTCATGAGGGCCGTGAATGTGGGCGGTTACCCACCAACAAGCAGCAGCTTACTCCTGTCACTGCGTTGGTGGTGTATACGCCAAATACGTGATCCTCCCTGCGTTATGTAGTTTCTCAATGAACGCAGTCCCTCTCGCATGACATTGTGTGCCACACGGTGTACTACTTGGCCGCAGGTGATCGGTCCTGATGAGGCTGCTGCGCGTTCAAACTTTTACGCCAAGCATGAGATAGCATACGTGGGCCGTCCTGCAGCCAACCGCCGCGGCACCTTCAAGAAGGCCTCCAACCTCAACTACCAGCTGGCCATCAGCCACCTGGTGGCCACGCGCATGAAGCAGCAGCCGGGCCTGACAGCTGAGGAGGCGTTGGAGGTTGTGTGGGAGCAGTGGGGCAGGGAGTTTGTGGCTCAGGGAGACCTCACGATGGAAGATGACTGCCTCATCCTGCTGATTGACGCAGATACCAAGGTGGGTTTTGCGAGTTGTCACGCACACAGCCTGAGTCACCGTGATCAAAATCAAGACTCTCCAGGTGATAGTATAATCACCTGGCTGACGGCCTTTCGGCTACGTCAGGTCATTTACCAAAATCACCTGACAGTTGGAGTGCGGACAGGCTTGTTCATCACTGGGCTTGCGTAGGCACCTGTCAAGGCTGCAGACATGCCAGTCAGTTGCATGACTGCTGCTGCTACTGCTGCTGCTGCTGCCGCAGGTCCCCGAGGCCTGCATGTACGACACTGTGGGGGAGTTCCTGCAGTGCCCAGAGGTGGCCTACACGCAGCACTACACCACGCCCTTTGACGAGCAGTGCAGAAACTACTGGTGAGTGGCTCTGCTACATGTAGCAGACACATGTGCATGTGTCTGCTGGCCGACATGCTGCCAGACCCAAAGTGACTACTACCAGTGACTACTGGTGAGTGGCTTTGCAGCAGATCTGTTACATGTGTCTGCTGACCGAAAAGATGCCGGAATGTGACAGTTCGCTTGCTGGTGGTGGCAGCCCAGTGATACGCTACGCATGACGGCATGGTGGCACACTTTCACGGTACCAGAGATGAGTGTCACATCTGCAGCAGCACTACTGTACAGCTCTGTCCCTCATCACAGGCTGTGAAATCCTGATCATAGCTCTGTTCCCTGCTCCACTTGCGCCCTGCAGGGAGGGCCACGTATCCGCCTTCACTCGCACCATCTACTTCCAGGGCATTGCGGTGTCCACAGCCTTTGGAGACACCTCCCCCCTGGTGGGGCACAACGCGTTCCTGCGCTGGTCATCACTGCGCGCGGTAAGCTTGGCTGCAACAGTGTGTCATGTCATGCGTGTGTACACGTGGTCCAGCAGTGTTCTAGCACCATCCCAGACGCTGCTGTCGCACGGCGCATGATAATCCGGCTTCCTGTGCTGGTCCTCACTGGTGGTTCCTGCCATATGCTGGCCCTCACCTGCCTCATGATCACGCCGCTTTCCTCACACCTGCAGACTGTGTAGACTGGGTTGCTGAGCATATCATTGTGTGGACTGTCCTGACAGCACATGCATCCTATACGCAGCATTATCTGCCACCTTCAAACATCTTCCTCTGCACGCACGACCTGTACACGGGCACGTGTGCCGCACCACTCGAAGCAACGTGGCATTGCTGACGCTGCACACATGGCTGCATGTTGCCGCCTCAGATTGTGTACACTGACGAGACGTGCCGCCCCGGAGAGATCAAGGTGTGGGGTGAAGATAGCGTGAGCGAAGACTTTGACATGTACATTCGCCTGGCCAGCGTGGGCAGCTTTGGGCGCTACGTGATGTACACAGGGGAAGACTTCCAGGAGGGCATCTCGCTGACCTACATGGACGAGGTCGTCAAGTTCAAAAAGGTGGGGCGACAGCTGAGGCTATCTGGACTGTACACATTTGGGAGGTGCAAGTACAACCTGAGATGAGGGTGTAGGGATCAGCAGCTGCTGATGTGCCGCATCGCTATGGCAGCTTTGCCATGCTGCTGTGGCAGATTAGCGTCCAGTGCATGCACCTACCGTGCCCAGCTACTGCATCCAGTAAGCCCTATGCAGGAAGTTGCTGCCAAATTGGATTCTGATAGTATCGCCTGCTGCATCATGCAACGTGACGTGTTCCATCATGTTGATGATGGAACTTCAGGCTGCTCAATGCTTCCTCCTCTGTCTCCCTGTGCTGATGCGTCAGTTTGCGTACGGCGCGTGTGAGCTGCTGTTCAACCCCTTCAGCACGTGGCTGAGCAAGGGCCCCATCAACAAGAAGTTCAAGCTCTACATGGCCAACAAGAACATCCACTGGTACCAGAAGTCAAGCATGCTCGCGTACCTCTCATCATACCTGGTGAGCGGCGCAGCAGCAGGGCACTGGCTGATCTGCTGCTTGCAGCCTGAGAGATGATGTATGGTGACTGTCTGCTGCTGATCAGCTTCATGAAGGCTAGCTTGCTCACACAAGAGGCTGTTAGCCGCCCAACTTGCTTGCAGGAAAGAAGTACCTGCCAGGAAGGAGTCCTTCAGTTCCTGCAAGCTGCCCAGTTGCATGGCACAGCTGAAACTGTGTCAAGCTTTTTCCAACCGATACACCAAAGTTCAACAGTGCAAGTCGTTGCATCAGGCACTCCAGCATTAGCCGTCTTTCTTGCTCACATGAATGGCGTGCACCAACAGCAAGCTGCCGGCTCTCAGAGAGTCTGTCTCTGGCTGCTGCTGCTGCTGCAGGCGATGGCGAGTGCGTTCTACTTCTGCGTGCTGGAGGGCGTCATGTCGGTGGTTGACGCCAGCTGGCACGACCACTTTATGATGCGCGGCTTTGACGTCATGCTCACGTGCACCATCATCTTTGCCGGCATCGGCACGTTCGCGGGAGGCATCTTCTACCAGTGGCGGTGCACGGCTGCCGACAAGCAGCCCAGCATCTTCAAGCTCTTCTGGGACAACATCAAGTGGTGAGCAGAGGCTGCATGAATCCAAATGGCAATTTGGCACAGAGCCAACCTAATGGACTCTGCCGCTTGCTGTGGTGTTATTGACCGTGCTGATGTTGCACTTGTAGGAGTGCTGCATGATGTTCACAACTGCTGTGTCATTGCCACAATGTGCTGTGTAGACACTAACATGCCAACAATGTGAAGTGGGTGCCACATGTGACGGTCACGCTGTGCCTGTGCACCTTGCAGGATGCCCACGACTGCGCTGTTCTTTGCCAGCGTGCTGTTCCCCGTCACGGAGGTGTGCTTCATCTACTTCTTCGGCCTGAAGGTCTCCTGGGGCGCAACAACAAAGGAGGTGTCCAACAAGACCTGCTTGCAGGCTCTGACAGAGACGTTGGCCGGTTACAAGTGGGAGTACCTGCTGTATTGCAGCATGCTGGCCGGCTACTCGGTGTGCCTGTGGTACTTAGACCTGGGGCTGTACAGGGGCTGGTCCATGATGAGCTACTGCTGCGGCCACATCCTGGGACCCATCCTGCTCAACCCCACGATTCTGTCGCTGACGTGGTGATTTGTTGCGTTGGACTGCGATGAAGTACCTGCAGCCAGCTAGCTGCAATACTAACTCTGTATGCGTCCCGCTGCTGATGCGGAACCTGTGTGCGGGTGTGTGGTGATGAAACAATGTGGCGGAGTTGGAGTTAAGCTGACTACAGTGTAGGTTGCGATGTTGCTGTGACAAGTCATAAGTTTGTCTGATGCATTGCATATGCAACTATCATGCACTGCAATGTGCTCGGGTTGAATGCCACGTGGATCATCAAGTTGTCACGTTGACCACGCATGCCTGAGCTACGCAGCTGCAGTCTGTGTCAGGGGGGTATATGGTTGCCAACCCAGTGGCAATACGTGTCCAACTTGAAGGCATCGCAAGCTCTAATCCATGCCAGCGAGCTGGGCTGCGTGTTAAGTGCTGCTGAGGCTCCACGCCAATGTTCGGGAGCAGGAAAGTATGCAAGCTATATGTTATGCCATAACACAGTGTGGTAGATATGTTGAAGGTGTAGGACTGGGAGTGCCGACGTCAATGCCATTGAGTGGTGGCAGATGCTTCATGGTGGCACATGGTGGCAGGCACTTTATGGTGGCAGATGCTTTATGACTTTGCAGGATCTGCTTCAGGGAGCTGTATTTGCTGTTGCATGCCATGGACGACTAGATGTGCGAGTCCTGCCGTGAAACGTGTGGCGAAGCGCATCAATGGCTTGCAGCAGGCAGTTTTTCCGAATGGTGCTACAGCAGGGCATGCCTACCCTTGGAATTGTGCCACAATTGAGCTCAGTGTGTGTTGTGCCACAAGTGCACTCAGAGCCCAAACATGTGGTCCACTAGGTGCTAGATCTGAAGTTGTGATCGTGTTTGCCAATTTGAGTCGAGCTGCACTGGGTGGAGTTGCGTTTAGCTGTCACTGCCGTATCAGAGCACAGAGGACAGTGCTGTTGGCACCTGCATCAGACACATTAGTGCAGGCGTGGCAGTTTCAGTGTGAAGTGATTGGTTCGCTCTCTCAATTGCAACACTGCTCTCAGGTGTTGTGCGTTGTGTGTGAAGCTGTTGTGCATATGACGAAAACTTGATGGGGTGGGGGTGTTTTCGTTACGTTTGGTCCTTTCGACTTTTGGGTGTTTTGAGCATCGTGGGGAGGCATTTGCTGTGGCGATGGTGTCGTCCAGTGCTGCCGCGGTTGGGGCTGTGCGCTAGGGGTCCCCTGCATGCGGCATGCATGTGCGGGCAAAGTGTAGTCACTACACTTTGCTTGGCCAGCAACGCAGTGATGTTGCTGGGAATGCAAGTTGGAGCTGCATTGGGCATCCATCATGGGGCGCAATGCGTGCGACCTACATCATGGCAGCATCCACGATAAGAGGCAGGGCCGAAGTTTAGGGAGCCGCTGACAGCAGCAGCACCTCGGGGCAGCAATAAGGCGTGGATTACGGACAGCGCAAGACGTATCAGCTGCCTGTAGGCGTATCAAACGGCCTGCCAGACCAGTGGCTCAGGCATACCCACTGCATGTTTACATCGTTTTTTTCTCACGTTGCAATTGCAAGCGTGCATCATGCTGTGTGTGGCGTACTGAGTTGCAGTCTGTCAACTTGTGCAACAGCACGTTGTGCATGAATGCGCAATCAACGGGTTTCAGTGCGTGCATGTACATCACTGCATGCTGGGTCAGGGCATGCGGCTGCAGTACAGCTGCCCGGCTCTGCCAACACTCGTGTAGCAATCGGTATGCTGTAGTCGTACCATGCTATAGACCGGCGGATCCATGCAGTTTGACGGGGCTGCACTGCAGCCAATGCTGTGATGTCCGTTGTCGTAGCATTGTCACCACGAGTCATTGCGCACAGCGCATGTGCCACATGGCCAGTGGCCAGCATGGTGCTGCTCCCCACCAGGCAGTTCGCGTTCCAAGTTCCTGAGTCCCACACTAGGCCAGCGCTGCTGCTGTACATGATGTTACTGCATGCAATGACATTGATTGATGTATCTTTTGGTTCCATACGAAACGGGTTTGCTGCTGTTTCAAAACGTGTCATCCTGACGCAACTGCCAGTTACAACACTGCCAGGTGATCAGTGTCGGGCAATCAGATGCTTGCAGCCCAGCACTGTGCAGTCATGATGTGAAGCTTACATTAAATTATGCGACATTGCTATCGCACTGGCGCCAGTACTTGCCGCTGTCGTTGACTGTATAGGAAGAATGAGTGGCAGCAAAGCAGACGACCTGGAAAGCCTACCGCGGGAAACATTGATTGAGAACCTTCAGATTGTCAAAGAACACGTACCGAAGATAATAGATGAAAAGCGGGCACTGGAACACGAGAATGAGGGCTTGAAGCAGGCACTCCAACAGAAGGAGGCAGAAATCGAGGCTTTGAAGGCACAGCTAGCAGCAAAAGGCAGTGAGAAGAACCAATGATGTGTCAGAGCGAGCACTGTGGCAGTGAATTTGTCGGCGTCGTATAGACATGACTGGGTTGCAAAGCATATGCATGCACAGCCTAGTGCTGCTGCTAGCAGCGCTGCTGCCTCTGCAGCAGCTGCTGGGGCTGAATTGCTGCCGCATGTATGGAGCGTTTGTTGCAGGCTGGACACAACTTGAAGGCTGCATGCGCTTCAATCAACTGACGGGTTTGTCTGGTCAGCATTCTGTTGTGTCAAGTTGGCGGTCCTGAATGATGTACAATATCAGAGTGCGTTGTGTGTGCATGGTCTGCCAGGCGCCTGCTTGCCTGCGCAGCAACCATACCGTAATACGGTATGCTTGGATGCTGCAGGCTGATCAGGCTCAAGTACAGTAGGGCATTCTTGCTAGCAGGGGCCGCACAAGCGCAGCATGTGGTTGATCGAGTTTTATGCTGCCTATGTAAGGAATGCCTATGCTCACCGCATCTTGGAGCACAGTGCTGTGCTGCTCTGCCATGGCTTCACTGGGTAATACTCGGACGATGCTGTTGACCTGCTGGCTGTCGTCAGCCAGTTGCCTTCACTGCTTTTGCTGTTGGGCACTGGCGCACTGGCCACTGCCATCTGGCAAGCACCCCTCAGGCTCCCACTCAGGAGCGCAATGCAATGCCATGGCATGCCGAATGTGGCACAGCCATCTTGCACTCAGCCGCTGTACAGCATCTTTTCTATACAGTGCTGCCTGTGCCGCCGGCTGCCCATGTTTCGGAGCTTCACATGCTGCAAGGCATTTATGGACGAATACAAAGCAATGCGACCATTCTCGCCACGACTACCACTGGTCGTCATTGTCAGTGTCACGTGAGGGTTCCCTGCCATGGTCCACTGGAGCTACATCAAGTCGCGCATGCGGTTGTCTCAGCTGGCGAGACCATGCCCGGCCTCGCTAGTTGTTGGCAAATATTATATAATCTGCTGTGTTGAAATCTCTCTGCGCCTACAGGTGGGTGACACGGTGATGCTCTACATGCTGGACGGCTTGCTTACATGGACAGCCCACTCGGAGCACTAACTTGGACAGTTGAACTCGGAGTCTGGGCGGGTCCCTCCTGGTCCAGCTATGCATTGCAGGTGCGCAGCTGGCGTTACATGGGTTCCGTCTACATCCGCTGTTTGACAGTCATACGCCTGTCCAGCACGTTCATTACACAGGCCCGTGCGGCACGCCATTCGCCCCACATAACAGTGCACTGCAATCGGATGCGAGCGTCAAGCGAAGGGAGGGCGGCACTGCTCTGGTGTCACAGGTTGAACTGTTCAACGTCATCCTCGCAACGGCAGCTGCAGATAACCTGCAGATCACAATCTGAATGTTACACATTGCCCGATTTTGAGCCAACGACAAGCTCAATGGGCAACAAACTGATCCATCGACCATCTCCCATCAGCTGGATTTTGCCAGACTCAGCTAGTAGTGCACCGGCATGCTGTACTATGGCAACCGCCCCTGCTCCTGACAACACACGCATCAGCCCTCCTCCGCCTAGCCACTGCGCGGCATCCTTCAGAGGGGCTTCGCGTGGCATCTTCAGCGGGTGTCTGCACAGCAGTGGCAGAAACAGCGGCGCAGGTTGGCCGTGGCAGCAGAACAACTTTCAATAAAGCTCCACAGCAGAAAGCTGCCGTGCGGCCCTGCACGCTCTGAATTGTAGTGGCAATCTGTTCACACGCACATGATGGCGTGATGTCACAGCAGGTAGGAATATGAAACAGCAGCAGCACTATAGCTGAACAGATGCGCAGACACTCGTAACCCTGCATGCAAGGCTGCACACTCATGCAAGGCTGCACATGGTTGCAAGGCTGCGCATGGGATGTTGCATGGACTCCATGTCTTCAGAAGACATTTGCGCAACGTACACATACCAACCTGTCTTTAGCGCACACGCAACTCCACATCACTGCGCACAGTGTCAGTAACACGACCGGCTGACAACACCCCGCAGCCCCCGGTCACTACACAGCACATCCTCTTAGGGATGCCTGTACAGCGGCTGCTGCAGGCGCTTCTGCCAACGGCACCCAGCCTACCATAAACAATGTAGGCACCCGGAAACCCTCAGGCTGATGCAACCCCGCAGCCCCCGGTCACTCACACAGCACATCCTCCCAGGGGTGCCTGTACAGCGGCTGCTGCAGGCGCTTCTGGTCCAGCGCGTGACCAATCAGGCCGATGCTGCGTGACAGCACAAACAGGCCGTTGAGGTAGCCAACGCTAATGATGTCGTCCATCTCCTTCTGGCTGAAGCAGCCGCTACTGTGCAGCAAGTCCAGGAAGAGTGCTCCGATGCAGCCGTCCACGTTGAGCACCAGGTTGGCGGCCTTCTGCAGCGTGTACTCTTCGACAGTGATGGCGTAGTCCAGGTGCTTGGTGCCGGGGAAGAACTGCGCGCAGCAGAGCAGACAGAAGAGCAGGCAGAAGAGCAGGCGCATGCATGGTTGTGAGTGATGCTGCTGTGAGCGACGCTGCAGCGTGTACTCTTCGCCAGTGATGGCGTAGTCCAGGTGCTTGGTGCCGGGGAAGAACTGCGCGCAGCGGAGATGTAACAGCGTCAGTGCAATTGCGCGGGAAAGTGAAGTGCACGTATGGAGAGTTGAGTGTGCTTGAGTATACTCGAGAGTGCCCTTTATCAGTGATGGCGTAGCCCAGGTGCTTGGTGCCCGAAAGAACTGCATGCAGACAGAAGAGCAGGCGCCTGCATGTGGTGTGTGTGGATTGGGTTGTGACGCTGTAGTGTGTGCAATTCTTGACACTGTAGCGTTTCCTTTGTGGTGATTGCATAGTCCAGCTGCGCGGCACCAACACAGAACGGCATGCAGCTAGACGCAGCAAGCGTGAGATGTCGACACAAGGCTTCTGCTGCAGGCGCACAGGATAAAGCGCGTGCATGCATACAACCTTGCAACATGTCCTAGCCAAAGCTGATTTGTCACATATCAACATATATACGCCCAGGCGGCAGGCCTGCCCCTCACTCACCCGCCGCGCATACTTGCTGAGCAGTTCAACGCGCTTGTCCCTGTTGTCCTTTGACTTGATGCGGTGGCCGATGCCTGGCACGCGCTTGCCCTGCTTCTTCAAGCCCTCAACAAACGCAGCAGCCCCCAGGCCGTCCTCACACGCCTTCTTGAAGCAGCTGCATGGGCGGCACAAACAGCAAGCACAGACAGAGGGAATTTGAGTACGTCATAACAAGCTATGGCAGGACGTGCTTGCCGTGCTTGTTATCAGGCGTATGACAACGCGACAGCCCCCAGAGCATCCTTATACGCCTTATTGCAGCAGTATATATGGCACACACCGCGCAGTGACGCAGTACGCAAGTATTATATATCAGTTTGCGGCAGCTCCCACCCGGCCATCCTTGTTCAGACTTGATTGCTGTTGTGTATTCGTTTGCAGTGATCGCATAGCCAGGGTGCTGGCTCTCAGTGCTGCAATATTCTCACGGCAACCAGATTTGTCATACCTCTTCCTTACTTTACACTGGTGTTGAATGTGAACACACCATACGTGGCTTACGTCGTCAATGATCGAGGGATGCTCACCGTGCTGCGTCATCAATAGCACCTCCAAAGCGCGGGCCGATGGTGAGCAGGCCGCTGACTAGGCACGACACCAGGTCCTTGCCAGCCCTGCTGGTCACAATGCTGTTGTGCGCGCCAGACACGCAGGGGCCGTGGTCAGCACACAGCATGATGCACCTGCAGCGGGAAGAAGACCAAGTACCGTAGTAACGCTTGATGATACGACAGAGCCACAAATTGTTTTACATTTATAGATTTGACAGCGATTTTCGTGCATTTTTGGCAAATTGACAGGCTAGGGTTCAGACATGGTTTTTGCTTATATCACACGGCAGATGTCCGCTGCGGGAGCATGAACGCATGATATGTGTTGGATAAAGCTTATATATTTGTTTCAAGCCACGCAGCGGAGCCAGCGAGTCCGTTTCGACCGGGGAAACCTCCTGATCGAGATAAAAATGCATGTTTCGAGACTTTACAAAATCGACCTAAAGCATACAACAATGATACGACATTCCCAAAAATAGGGGTTTTGTCAATTCATCATGTGTTACTACGGTAGTATAAAACTAGCGACAAGCATACGCATTGCAGTTGCAGCGTGCGACAGACATGCAGAGGCCGAAGTCAGCACACAGCATGATGCACCTGCAGCGCGAGGAAGTAAAGATCACACACACAGCCGGCAGGTCAGCGCCATTTTGCTACCATGCTGCATTTGTGAGCCAATTCCTACTCGTTCAGCGTTTCGACGGAAGCATTCAGCCACAGACAGCCATAATGACAGTAGCACCACAGGCAACCACTGAGAACACAAACCGTACAGCTAGCTAGATCTATGGAGGCCCGACCACTCCCCGTCACTCACATCTCCATGAACTTGGGTAAAAACTTGGGCAGCTTGCGCCCCTCTTGTGCAGCTCCCCATTCCAGACGCAGAAGTCAGCAGACATCAACAACGATAGCAGCTATACAGGTGACCCCACAAAAGGTTAACCCAACCCCTGGGGACCCCCTCACTCACATCTCCATGAACTTGGTGAAGTACTTGGGCAGCTTGCGCTTGAACCACAGCAGCGCCAGCACGTCGCCGATGCCGTAGTCCTCCTCAATGAGCTGGCTCATGGTCACGCCGTAGTAGGTGGGCTCCTCGCCGCGGTCGTCGCAGATGGTGGACACCACGTTGGTGGGCTTGCGCACCTGCACGGGATGATGTGTGATGATTTGAGCACATCCAGGGGGGGGGATGCAAGAAGTGTGAGTGCCAGTGCTAGATGGTGGACACCACGTTGGTGGGCTTGCGCACCTGCACAGGATGATGCGCACATCACGTCAATTATGATATATGCAGAAACGAGAAGTGTGAGTGTGACAAAGTGTGTATACAGCAGCATTGCGGACGATAGGCGTGGTGTGCAAGAGCGGGTGAAAAGACATCCCATAGCAGGTAGGCACCCTGCCGTGCTGGTGGGGCTGCGCACCAGCCAACGAACAATCCCCTGACCGCCTCCGCTTCACTGCAGTACCCAGGTCCAGCAGAACTCATGCAAGAATCTCAAGTCGCTAGCAGCAGAGAAGCCTCGCCTTCTTGAGCTTCACTGCAGTACCCCAGGCCCCGCGGAATTCAAGCAGTAATATCAAGTTTTTTGAGTCAACAACAGCAGCATCCTCACGTTGAGGACCTCACCTTCTTGAGCTTCACTGCAGTGGCCAGGTCCATGGGGATCTCTGGCACCTCAATGTCTGCCTGGGGGCTCAGCAAGCCCTGCTCAACAAGCCTGCAGCAGCAGCAGCAGCATCGAACGCCACAGGTGTTTGAGAGGGCGCGTGCAACAAGCAACGCAACAGGTAACATTGAAGTCATATGCCTGGGGGCTCAGCATGCCCTGCTCAACAAGCCTGCAGCAGCAGCAGCAGCAGCAGCAGCATCGAATGCCACAGGTGTTTGAGAGGGCGCGTGCAACAAGCAACGCAACAGGTAGCATTAAAATCACATGCCTGGGGGCTCAGCACACCCTGCTCAACAAGCCTACAGCAGCAGCAGCGGCAGCAGCAGCATTCAGCACGGCACATGGTTCATGAGGCCACGTGCAGCAAGCAGGTCATCTGGTAGCACCGTGATAATGTCCCCGAGGACTCGACACGCCCTGGCCATTGATCAGCAAACGGGGCAACGGTGTGGCATATATCAAGCCACAGCTGCATGCACCAAAGAACTCATCACCTCGCACCAACATTCCCTGCCCCTGCTGTGCTCACTTCTGGTATGTGGCCCTGATGGCGCCCTCAAGGCCCTCGAAACAGCTAATGAAGCGGTGCATGCATGCGGAACAGATGATTAACCCTATTCAAACCGCCCCTGCTGTGCTCACTTCTGGTATGTGGCCGTGATAGCGCCCTCAAGCCCCTCAAAGCTGTCAGGCACAACAGCACCCGCTGCAGCCAGCGCAGCGTTCTTGGCCTGCACGAAAGTGATGAATGCAGCGGTGGCAGCAGCGATAGAGTGCTCAGCAGAGGCTTTACTCGTAAGCACACAAAGCTGTCAGGCACAACAGCACCAACAGCCGCGTTCTTGGCCTGCAAAAGAGTAACGGAGGCAGCGGTAGCAGCAGCGGCACAATGCTCAGCACACGCAACCTCAAGGCGTCAGAATGCGTGTTTGCGAGCACACGCGTGTGCAAACCAGTGTGCCAACACAGGCGCATGTCCACTCATCACACGTACACAAGCACGCGCATGCGCACGCATGCAGCCTCAAGCAAGCAAGCACGGCACACGCGCACGCACGCAGCCTAGCATACGCAACCATAAAGAAGCCAGAAAGCACACGCATGCGCACTGACACGCGCATGCGTGTTCGTTCTTCGCGGCAGCACATGCACAGGTCCATCTATTGCGCATATACAAGCATGCGGACGCCACGCATGCAGGAAGCCTTATGCAAGCAAACACGCGCATACGCAACCTCACCGCGTCACAACCAGCGCACGCGTGCTCACTGGCACACACAAGCAGATGGCAGCCCACTGGGCAGCACACCTACATGCTGTCGCGTTCGCCGCTAGAGCGCCCCTGCGTGGCCAAAAAGCACCTCACTTTTGAAAAACATGACACACAATGCACACCCACAAGCCAACACCAACAATGCCCAGTCGCAAGAGAGGCTCAGTAGCTGTGCACCAGCATACACAATAGCCTAATGAGCAGCCTACCTGCGCACTGTCGCTTTCGCCAGTTGAGCGCGCCCCTGCATGGCCAAACTGCACCTCACTTTTGAACAGCTTGGCGCATGTGCCGCTGACCCAGGCCACCACAGGCTTGGTCACCTTGCCTGCAGCGGCAGCAGCAGCAGCAGCCGGGTTAAGCAGCGGCAGCGGTATCAGCAACAGAAGCAGCAGCAGCGTTGCGCATGTGCCACCTCAGCCAAGCCGCCACAGGCTTGGTCACCTTGCCAGCAGCAGCAGCAGCCAGGTGAGCAGCGGCAGCGAAATTAGCAGCAGCAGCAGCAGCGCGCAATGACGCCCACAACAGTGATCAGGCATGCAAAAGTCCAAGCCACGCGCATGCCCAGCGGCAGACACGCGCGCCGCAACACAGACACGCCACGCGCAAGCACGCGCGTAGCAGTGATCAAGCATGCACTCAAGCTAGGCACACGCGCAATAGCACGTGCGTAGCAGTGATTCAGCAAGCTAAAACCCCAAGCTAGGGACACACGCAACGGCACACACGCGTGCTGCAAAGCAGACACACCAAGCGCAAGCACGCGCGTAGCAGTGATCAAGCATGCAAGACCCCAAGCTAGGTGGACGCGCAAGGGCACACGCGCGTGCCGCTAAGCAGACACACCACGCGCAAGCATGCAGTAGCAGCGATCAAGCATGCAACACCCCAAGCTAGGTGCACGCGCAACGGGACACGCGCGTGCCGCTCAGCAGACACACCACGCGCAAGCACGCACGTAGCAGTGATCAAGCATGCAGCACCCCAAGCTAGGTGCACGCGCAACGGCACATGCGCATGCTGCAAAGCCGACACACCACGCGCAAAAGCGCGTGTAGCAGTGAATAACCATGCCACACCCCAAGCTAGGCGCACGGGCAACGGCACACGCGCGTGCCTCACAGCTGACACACCACACACAGAAGCGTAGCAGTAATCAGGCATGCAAGACCCCAAGCCAGGTGCACGAGCAATGCACACGAGCGGGCCGCAAAGCAGATACACCACGCGCAAGCATGCACATAGCAGCGATCAAGCATGCAAGACCCCAGGCTAAGCACACGCGCTATGGCACACGCGCGTGCCGCTCAGCAGACACACCACGTGCAAGCACGCGCGTAGCAGTGATCCAGCATGCAAGACCGTAAGCCAAGTCCGCGCGCATTGTCAAACGCGCGTGCCGCAAAGCAGACACACCACACGCAAGCGCAGTGATCAAGCATGCAAGACCCCAAGCTAGGCGCACGCGCAACAGCACATGCGCGTGCCCCACAACTGACTCACCACGCGCACATGTGCGTGTTACAGTGAACAGGCATGCGAGACCCAAGCTAGGCACACGCGCAACAGCACATGCGCGTGCCTCACAACTGACACACCACGTGCAAAAGCGCATGTAGCAATGATCAGGTATGCAAAAACCCAAGCTAGGCGCACGCACAACGGCACACACGCATGCCACACAGCTGACACACCACCCGCAAGCACGCGCGTAGCAGTGATTGAGCAAGCAGTACCCCAAACTAGGCACACGCGCAACGGCACATGTGCGTGCCACTAAACAGACACACCACGCACAAGCGCGCGTAGCGGTGATCAAGTGTGCAGGATCCCAAGCTGGGGCACGAGCATTAGCACACGCACGTGCCGCGACCCAGACACACCACGCGCAAGCACGCGCGTAGCAGTGATTGAGCAAGCAAGATTCCAAGCTAGGCGCACGCGCAACGGCACACAGCACACGCGTGTGCTGCAATGCACACACACCACGCCCAGGCGCGCATGTAGCAGTGATGAAGAACGCAAGACCGTAAGCCAGGGCACGCGCATTGGCACACACGCGTGCCGCAAAGCAGACACACCACGCGCAAGCATGCGCGTAGCAGCGATCAAGCATGCAAGACCCCAAGCTAGGGACACGCGCAATGGCACACGCGCGTGCCTCACAGCTGACACACCACGCGCAAGCACGCACATAGCAGCGATTAAGCATGCAACAACCCAAGCTAGGTGCACACGCAATGGCACACGCATGCTGCAAAACAGATACACCACGCGCAAGCAAACACGTAGCAGCGATCAAGCATGCAACAACCCAAGCTAGGTGCATAGCGACGGGACACGTGTGCGCCGAAAAGCAGACACACCACGCGCAAGAACAGCGATCAAGCATGCAAGACGCCAAGCTAGGCGCATACGCAATGGCACACGCGCGTGCCGCTAAGCAGACACACCACGCGCAAGAACAGTGATCAGACATGCAAAGTCCCAAGCTAGGTGCACACGCAACGGCACACGCGCGTGCCGCAAAGCAGACACACCACGCGCAAGCACGCGCGTAGCAGTGATCAAGCATGCAACACCCCAAGCGAGGCGCACGCGCAATGGCACACGCGCGTGCCTCACAGCTGACACACCACGCGCAAGCACGCACATAGCAGCGATTAAGCATGCAAGACCCCAAGCTAGGTGGACGCGCAATGGCATACGCGCGTGCCGCAAAGCAGACACACCACGCGCAAGCCTGTGTGTAGCAGCGATTAAGCATGCAAAATCCCAAGCTAGGGACACGCGCAATGCACACGCGTGAGCCGCAAAGCACACACACCATGCGCACGCACGCACATAGCAGCAATCAAGCATGCAAGGCGCCAAGCTAGGTGCACACACGATGGCGCAAAGCATGTGCCGCAAAACAGACACACGCGTGCAAGCACGCGCATAGCAGTGATCAAGCGTGCAGGACCCCAAGTAGGGACACATGCAATGGCACATGCCCGTGCCTCAAAGCTGACGCACCACACGCAAGCACGTGCATATATGCTAAACAGCAGTGATCAAGCATGCAAAACCCAAGCTAGGGACACGTGCAATGGCGCACGCGCGTGCCTCGAAGCAGACACACCACGCGCAAGCACGGTGTCAACGCATGCCAAACCATCAGCTAGGCACACGCGTAACGGCACATGCGCGTGCCTCACAGCTGACACACCACGCACAAAAGCGTGTGTAGCAGTGATTAGGCATGCAAGACCCCAAGCTAGGTGCACGCACATTGGCACACGCGCATGCCGCTAAGCAGACACACCACGCGCAAGCACAGCGATCCAGCATGCAAAACCGTAAGCTACACGCGCGCGCAATGGCACATGCGCGTGCCTCACAGCTGACACACAACGCACAAAAGCGCGTGTAGCAGTGATCAGGCATGCAAGACCCCAAGCTAGGTGCACGCGCAATGCCACACGCGCATGCCCCTAAGCAGATACACCACGCGCAAGCACGCGCGTAGCAGTGATCAAGCATGCAACACCCCAAGCTAGTTGCACGGTGGCACACGCGCATGCCGCAAAACAGACACACCACGCGCAAGCACGCACGTAGCAGTGATCAAGCATCCAAGACCCAAGCTAGGTACACGCGCACTGGCATGCGTAGTGTTTATTCCATTCACAGCATGGTAACCTAACCCACGCAAGGTGCATGTGGAATTGGTAACTCTGCCTGAGGCCGTTGGCCAGCGAGTGGTTATCCTGCCAGGAGTCAGTACAGGAGCAGACTGCAGTCAGCACAGGAGCAGACTGCAGTATGGTGTTGGCCTTGACTGCTACAGCTGGTGTGCTTGCGGTGTAGTAGGAGAGTTTGGCGGCCTACTACACCACAAGCACACCGGCTGTAGCAGCCAAGGCCAACACAACACTGCAGTCTGCTCCTGTACTGACACTGAACACATCGTTCAATGCTACCCCCTCTGCCACCAACCACACAGCAAATCATGTGTTGAGCAGCAACATGTGAGGTGCGATAGTTGCAGTAACACAAGGCGCTAAACCAAATGTGTCCACTTACCCTGCTTCGGGGCGCTGACCAGTGAGCACTCATCCTGACCATCAAGTTCTCCCTATACACCACAAGCACACCAGCTGTAGCAGCCATGACCAACACAGAACTGCATTCGCTCTGCCCTGTACTAACCGTACACAGCATGCAAGGCTACCTCTCTGCCGGCAAACCACACAACAAAGCATGTGTTATGCGCAGCATGTGAGGTGTAGTACTTGCAGGCACTCAAGGTGCTAAACCAAATGTGTCCACTTACCCTGCTTCGGGGCGCTGACCAGTGAGTACTTATCCTGACCATCAAGTTCTCCCTATACACCACAAGCACACCAGCTGTAGCAGCCATGGCCACACAGAACTGCATTCGCTCTGCCCTGTACTAACCGTACACAGCATGCAAGGCTACCTCCATCCCCCCCACCACCACCACACAGCAGACCATTTGTCAAGCGCAGCAAGGTGTGCTACTTGCAGGCACTCAACGCGCTAAAACCAATTGTGTCCACTCACCCTCTTTCAGTGCGCTGACCACTGAGTACTCATCCTGGCCACCCAGCTCCCCCAATACACCGCAAACACACCAGCTGCAGCAGCCAAGGCCAACACAGTACTGCATTCGGTCTGCCCCGCATACTGACAGTACACAGCATGCAAAGCTACCTCTCTGCCGTCAACCACACAGCAAACCATGTTTCATGCACAACATGTGAGGTGCAGTAAAGCACAACCGAGGTTCTATGTTCCGGCCCTGCCTGTTGCTCTTCGTCAAAACCCACTCCTTAAAAAGAGCGTAGAATATTGTACGCGTAACCCAGATGCAGTAGTTGCAGGCGCTGAAGCCATATGTTTCCACTCACCCTCCTTCAGTGCGCTGACCAGTGAGTACTCATCCTGGCCACCCAGCTCTCCCAGCACCACAATCATCTTGATCTGCACGTATAATGTTGCAGCAGCAAGGGCCACAGCAGGAACAGCACGATGGTGTGGATTTCACAGCAGCGTGGGTCAACACAGCGCAAGAGAGTCGCCAGAGCACCACTGCGCATGCCAATGTGCTGCTGGTCTGTGCTCACTCTGCAAACAGCAGGCTACTGATCATACACCTGTGGGATGGGAGCAATGAAGGCGGTGACTCAAGTTGAAGGTTTCTAATCAGGCAGCTGCAGGACGTCCTGGTAGCCGACCTGATGCAGTCGTCACCAAGCCTGGAAGGGTACAATTCAGCCCCTGAAACCTCAGACCCCAACCCTGGATTGCACACCTGTGGGATGTTCTGGTAGCGGATGCAGTGGTCACTCATGTTTCAGGTTCGTGGCTAAATCAGCTGTGCGACGTCTGGGTAGCGGGCCTAATACAGTCAGCACCAAGCCCTGAAGCATACGATTCAGCCCCTAAAACCTTAGACCCCAACCCTCGCTTGCACACCTGTGGGATGTTCTGGTAGCGGATGCAGTGGTCACTCAGTGTGGAGCCTGGGAAGGTGTCACCACCAATGGCAATGCCTGACAGCAGCAGCAGCAAGAGCAGCAGAGATTACAGGTCGTGCTGATCAGCTGCTAAGCAGCTGCAGGCTTGCGCTGTGGTGTGGCGGCCTCTGCAGTGCTGGGTGCTGGACATACGCTACGCTGGCCAATGGTGCGCTGGCCAAAGCACATATACAGTATGCACAAGCGGGCCTGCGTATTACTGTTACAATCGTTGACAGTTCTGTGTGGGCCAGCAACTGGACATCAGCGGTGTTTGTTTCGAGGATAGGGAGCAGCCAACTGCAGTTGATAAAACTTGCCCCGCCTTGATACAGGAACTCCCTCGCCACCCCACAGCATGAGCTGCGTCTCACTTGCAACCAGCAGCGCACAGTACAGAGGGTCACAGCGTAGCATGTAGGGGTCGGGTGTCTCTGCTTGTTGTTTCTTTCTGCTAGAGTGCTGTTGTTTTTACAGCACGAGCTGCGTCTCACCCTCGTAGAGGCCGTCTGTTGCGCGTGACAGCACGTTGTACATCTCATTACTCATGCCGCCTGACTTGCTGACAAAGCCAACTGAGCCGGGGCGGTACAGCTTGCAGGAAATGATGTTGTCCAGTGTGCCTGCTGTGTCGCCAATCTTGAAGGCGCCAGCCTGCGGGACGCAACACAAACGTGCCACGAGTACAGGACAGCTCTGTGAGCTACAACTGACGGCACAGCAACTGGGTGACACGCAGGACACAGATGTGTGGCTTGCGCGGTATGGGCACTGCACGCAACAGAGCGCAAGCCTGCAGGATGCAGCGCATAGGCGATGCCTCACTGACTAACATCGTCAGACACACTCGCCACACGTCCATGCACACCTAGGTGCAGCAAGCTCCAGCAAAGGAGCTGCAGCAAGGAGCACCACCTTGCAGGAAAGCAAGCTCCAGCAAAGGAGCTGCAGCAAGGGCACCAGCTTGCAGGAAGGCAGCGCCTGCACCCCACGTACCTGCACGCCGCCCACTGTCGCTGGGCCAATGATGACCTTGTTGTTTGCGCGTGCGTACGCGATCATGCGCTTGGTGTCCTTCTCGGGCACGCCCTCAGCAATCACGGCCACCACACGCAGCGTGGCTGTCTGCAGCGCCTCCATTGTCGACTCATACGCACTGCACACATAAACGTACAACAGCGGCGCAGTACAATAAGGTCACGGCAGTGTTGCATTCGTGTGCAGTGTTGCATGCAGGCGTCATGTGCCTCTGCTTGCTTTCTTGCTAGAGTGCTGCTGCTTTCGCATGAGTACATCAATGGAAAAGCTACGCGTGGTATGTTCTCGTACGATAAGGGAGGGTCATCATGTGAGAAGAAAACACACCGACTTCTTTTGAAAAGAAAGCACACCGACTTCTTTTGAAAAGACCTGCAGCCGTACCTGCGGAAGGACGCATAGTTGACAAAAACATCTGCCTTGGGGTGCTTCTTTGCGGCCTCTGTGGTGCTGCAGCAACACAGCAAACAACAGCAAAGCGCACACGCAGGCAGACACCAGCAGCGGTGAGGAGGGGCAGATTTGTTGCGACACTTGGTGGGTGCGTGATGCGCAGCGGACGACTAGCACAGCACTGCAGCTCATCATGCTACTGCTGTTGTTGCAGGCACATACGTGCACATACATGCAGTGTGTGTGAGAGAGTTGGAGACCCAGGCCCTGCCCCTGAGGGGCGGATGGTGTGTTGCCTTCGAGCCCAAAAGCCGTTGGCAGGCTGGTACTACTTTGCATGGTGCTGCTGCAGACGTAGCATCCATACCATTCAGCCAGGTAAACGCTGACAATCAGATCTGTTTGGCATGGTACGCATCTGTCCTGCAAGCATCAACTGCTGCTGCAGACCATCTTGCTGCTGCGCTGTTGCGGGGTTGCACGTACGCCCGTTTCACACCTGCCATACACGGGGATGGCGATCTCCTCGTCTCCAAAGAACACCTTCTGGAAGCCGCCGTTGGATCCAGGCTGGACGATGCATGCCACAGATGGCGTTGGGCGTCCTGCAAGCCGCAAAGTCAGCAGAACATCAGCAGAAGCAGCAGCTCAGGTCACACTGCAGTGCCCCCGCCAGACCTAGTACATACGTGTACCCTGTTGATTTGCCTTGTTATGAGTGAATATCGTCTGTCGTTTGCTTTTTGACTGTTGACAGCAGTCAACCGTGCAGCTGCCTGGGCAATGGCATACCGATCAAACCCGCACTGGCACGGCTGTCCTGCTGGACTCACCACACAGGAAATCAAAGTCAAGCATGCGCTGCACTGGCTTCTCCTGCAGGCATCAAGAAGGAGGTCGCGACGAAGAACATACTGAGATCTGACTGCTGCCTGGCAGAAGTCTAGGCACATGTGGCAAGGGCAAGCAGCAGAGCAGCAGCAGTGTAGGTAGCATAACGCCTCCTAGTACGCAGCGCCACTAGTACACGGTTGTCAACTTATGTCTGCGGCTTGATTAGCTGGGATTCCGAATCATACCACTGCTGGGATGCTTTTGCTGTGGGCAAGGGCTTCAAACTGTATCAGGCCAAAAGGCTTGCCCAAGAAGGACGCAATGCTTTCCATTGCCCCCCACCTTCCAGTTGAAGAATATCGCCTGTGTTTCCTTGCTGAAAAGCTGCCCTAGCTCGCCCTGCTGGCCATAGATTGCGGACCCCATGGTTGGTTGCACCAGACTGCACACGTGGACGCTGCTTCCCTCGGCGACGCTGAACTGCGCGATCAAGAAACCAGAATGTCCATATCGTGCGAGAGTGCATGGGGGACCTGCTGTCTTGAGTGTGTCAGGCTGAGTGAGGAGTGTGACCGTGGCACCCTGAACCACTCCATGTACCAACAGTTGAATTGCAGCCTGGAAAGCGCCAATGACACCCTTGAGTCTGCGGTAAGCATACCAGCGACATTGCCTGTGCTGTGCGATATGCAACAGTGGTATAGGCTTGCAGCCAAGGCAAGACAAGAAATGTGCCTGCTGGCAGGCTGCAGTGCAGCGGACTCTAATCTCGGAGATTTACCAGGTACCAAGTACTCAATGCGGCAACACAATGCAGAGACATCATGTGACACCTGTCTACACCTGTCTACACGTCTACATGACGACAAAAAAACATAACAAGCGTTTTGCCCAAGCATCACGGCATGAGCTGCACAGCTGCCAGCATCATCCTGGAAGTGCAGCGAAGTTCAAAAGTGTGCACATGCCCAAAACAGTAGACTTCACCCTGGAGAGACCAACTGAGTGCTGGGGTCACACTTGAATCCAAGTCACTAAAGAAACAAGGGCATCAGAAGAGTGTTCAAGTATTCGCTCGCTTCACCACAGCACAAAGTACCACTTGATACAGCAAGAAAGAATGAAATGAAACCATGAATGGAAAAGCTGCGAAAAAGAGCATGTTGAAGCGAAGAGCTGTGGCTGCACAGCCCGGGAGACGGCCATGTTGACTGCCCGCACAAAGCAGCAGCCAAGCATGAACCCTGCTGCCCCTCAGATGGATGCAAGCGCTGAACATTTGCTTGGCCACTGTCTAACTGCAACACACAGCTGAAACCCGCATCCATACGAGCAAATGCATAGAAAGGCGATATCACCTGCACAGCAAGCTCTGCAGGCAATGTTCTGCGTGGTTCACAAAAACAAAGACGCAAACGCTGGGGCAATGAGGTGAAGCTGCACAGCCAGACAGGTAAACTTCCTGAACACACTTGACCCACGCCCCCCCGCCTGTGCTGGACTTCCACCAACTGTGTCCCACACAGCATCAAAGGCCACGCGAGCACATGTTCTGGACCGAGGCATGTGTGAAACCGCGGCAGCCGATTCACTCGGTGACTGCAGCCTGCAACACGCATGAACCCAGCACACACACACATTTACCATCCAGGCCCGCACTACACAACTACTCCGTCACCAGCACTACCCCATGTGCACTGATAGCACACAACAGCACCACCCTGTGTGCAATGATAGCATGGCTGGCCAAGAACCTGATGGACTCAAGGCCGTTTCCCAACACCTCGACACTAACCCAAACTACGTGACCAGTCCTTAGATGATACCCGTCTCCTGCTCCAGGCTGGGAGCAATGCCCTGCTCGCGTTGCAACTCCTGTGTGAGCCTGTGGTAGGTTTCAACCGAGTGGCTAAACCGCCCCAGCAGGTTGACCAGTGCAATGACCTCGTTGCGTTCAAGCTCAAGTTCATCACCGAAAGGCAGCTCCGCATCAGCTGGTGCAATGCCTGTGCAGTCCTTGGCGGAAAACAGGATCTTCAGTGCTGTTGCAACACCTGCAGGGGCAGCATCGGATTCAAGCACAAGACGAAATCTGTGGACAGAGGCAAGGTTACGATTGGTGAGATGGGGCGCCTGTGCAGTGCTTGCCGGGAGACAGAATCTTCGAGCTGTTGCAACACCTGCAGGAGCAGACGCCGGCCACATGAGTTCTGAGGACTGAGGCACGGTTGCAAACTGCCCCAGAGCTTAATCTTCTTGCAGCCCACACGCGGGTGATGTTTGAGATGGTCAGCTGCAGCTGTCGCTTCAGCTCCACAGCACCCTCGCCCTTCGACAGCCGGCCGCATTGGCTCAAGAGCTGCCACAACAGTAACGCGCCCAGAGTTTGCAACTCACCCCTGAAGCTTGCATTTCTCGCAGCCCATGCGGCATGTCATAACCAAAGTGAGACGTCCCCACAGCAGGCTGGCGGGATTGGCAATCGCGCTGTCCACATGCACACCCACCTAGTGTCTGCAGCTTGCCCCAGAGCTTGCACTTCTCACAGCCCACGCAGTCCATCACGCGAGTGATGTTCTGGAACGTCAGCTGCAGCTGCCGCTTCAGCTCCACAGCACCCTCGCCCTTCCACAGCCGGCCCTCGTCAAACGGCATGGGGCAGGACTCAGAGATTGCTGGGTTGGCCAGCTGCACGGCAACAGCAAATGCAAGGTGAGCAGGGCAGGGTGCTGTGATACCATGCTTTGCTTGCGAGCAACAACGCGCCATGAAATGGCAATTGGGCGGGACTCTGAGATAGCTGGGTTAACCAGCTGCACGGCAACAGGAAAAGCAAGGGAAACTGACAGGGTGCTGTTGTGACCACACTTCCAGGCGGTTTACGGCGAGCCATAGACAAAGGGCATGGGGCAGGACTCTGAGATAGCTGGGTTGGCCAGCTGCATGACATCAGCAAAGGCTAGGTATGAACAGGTAGGGTGCTGTTATGACCACGCCCCGCAAGCGCTGTATGGCGTGCATTTTGAAAGGGCATGGGGCAGGACTCTGAAATAGCAGGGCTGGCCAGCTGCACTGTAACAGCAAAGGCAAAGACACAGGCAGGGTGCTGTTATAACAAAGCTCCGCACGCGGTGTATGGCGTGCCATAACCAAAGGGCATGGGGCAGGACTCAGACGTAGTTCGGAAGGTATGCGCCCAGCAGCACTCAACCACTGGTTGGCCCAGCAAGTTGATGCAGCAGCATGCATGAAGCCCCGCCTGTAAGACAGCTGTCAAGCAAAGTTATAGTTAGCTGGCTGCATGACTAACAGCAGTGGGCGCTCACCAGCTGCGTGATCAGCTGCCGCGTGTATGCGTCCTCCTCAGTTGGAAAAGCAATGTAGTTGTGTGACTGGCTACTGCTACTGAAGGCGTACAGTTCAAGCTATTGTTGATTATGGGTCGAGATTTACTACAACATGAAAACACGTGTTTTGGGCTCTTCACCCTTCACAGGCTTAATTTTTGTGACGGAAGACCGAACCAACTAACAGCGCTCACCAGCTGCGTGACCAGCTGCCGCGTGTAGCTGACACAGCAGCATGCATGAAGCCCTGTAAACAGCTGTCAAGCAAATCTATGGAGAGCTGGCTGCATGACCAGCAGCAGTGGGCGCTCACAAGCTGCGTGATCAGCTGCCATGTGTAGGCGTCCTCAGTAAGTTGACACAGCAGCCTGTCAGACAGCTGTCAAGCAGATCCTAGGGAGCTGCTACATGACTAACAAACAGCGCTCACCAGCTGCGTGATCAGCTGCCGCGTGTATGCGTCGTCCTCAGTTGGAAAAGCAACGTAGTTGTGTGACTGGCTACTGCTACTGAAGGCATACAGTTCAAGCTATTGTTGATTATGGGTCGAGATTCAGTTCAACATGAAAAGACGCGTTTTGGGCTCTTCAACCTTCATCAGGCTTTAAATTTTGTGAAGGAAGACCGAACCAACTAACAGCGCTCACCAGCTGCGTGATCAGCTGCCGTGTGTATGCGTCCTCCTCAGGCAGGCCTGTGTTGTAGTCGTATGACGTCAGCAGCGGTGCAGCCTTCATCACCGCACGCAGCACAAACAGGTACGCAAAGTACAGGTTCTGCACGCGGTCACTGCAGCATCATCAGGTACAACGCAGCAGCAGGTGGCAGCGTCAGCAGCAGACCGAAAGATCCAGAACAAACTACTGCAAGATACACGTGCTGCATGCAGATAGACTGGGCCACAAAAAGGTACGAAAAGTGCAGGTTCTGCACGCGGTCACTGCAGCATCGTACGCGGAAGGCAGCAGCAGTGGCAGCGGCAGCAGCAGAGTGCATGGGCAACAGGCAGATACGCGAAGTGCAGGTTCTGCACGCGGTCAATGCAGCATCGTACGATAGCAAGGTCAAAACAGCAGGCACATCAGCTGACACCAGCTTGTCAGGTGTGCCCAGGCGCTTCTCGAACTCGCTCAAGCAAGGGGACCCACAGCCCCTGCTGCTCGTCCAACAGATAGCCAGCCACAAACAATCAAGCGCCTGTCAACGCCTTGTCACCACCATTCCAACCAACCACGACAGCAACGTGGAAACAGCAGGCACATTGTGAATACACTACTTTTGACACTCTTCAAGCGGTGATACTCAACCTCAACATCACTCACAGCTTGTCAGGTGTGCCGAGGCGCTCCTTGAACTCGCTCAAGTTGGGCCCCACAGCCCCTGCTGCGCATGCAGCAGATAGTCAGCCACAAACAATCAAACGCCTATCAACGCCTTGTCACCACCATTTCAACCAACCACGACAGCAACGTGGAAACAGCAGACACATCCTGCACACACATATCTTCAAATCGCAATACTCTGCCTCAACGTCACTCACAGCTTGTCAGGTGTGCCGAGGCGTTCCTTGAATTCACTCAAGTTGGGCCCCCACAGCCCCTGCTGCTCGTCCAGCAGGTAGTCATTTGCCAGGTGGCAAGAGATGGAGGCGTGCATGCCGCTGATCAGGCGGTAGAACACACGCTCTTCGCTGCACGACACGCCGTCACTGAAGCAGGACTGGTTGTAGATCGCGGACCAGATGCGGTGCGCGTGCTCGCCCTGCACAGCATGAGGCCAGGATGCGGTGGGAACTTGTGACAGAGGGTACAGCGTGTTGCAGTACGTGCGTGGAGTTACAGTTGCAATGCACATCACACCCTTCAGACATGGCAGATGAAAGGCGACATTGCTTCACCCCAAGCCCACCTTGTACCCTGTGTACCGCTCTGGGTTGACAACCAAATTGATGTACTGGAACTCCTCGCTTCCTTCTCCTTCTGCCATCCATGGGTTGTTCAGGCCGCGCCAGCCCTTGCCATGCCTGATCAGCTGCTGCTTGATCGCGGGGTCGAGCTCGCGGTTGACGTGCCCCTCCATCTCAAGAGCACCTGGAGTTGTTGAAACAGAGCAGCAGGCAGCAGAAGCAGCGGCAGTTGGTGACGTCAACAAAAAAAGCTGAACAGTGGCTGGGTCAAGCTCGCGGTTGACGTGCGCCTCCATCTCAAAGGCACCTGGAGTTGGGCACAGAGCAGCAGCAGCAGCTGCAGAAGCAGTTGGTGACGTCAGCAAAATATGCTCAATTTTGGCTGGGGTAGGCTCAAGGTGTACATGTCCCTCCCATCTTCTTCTGTTGCCTCTGCTGCTACTGCTCCTGCTGCTTGCTTCAACAACTTCAGGTGCTCATGAGATTGAGTCGGCAAGAAACGCATGTCAGTGGCTGGGGTAAGCTCGCGGTTGACGTACCCCTTCACCTCAAGGGCGATGACAAAGAAGTTGTGCAAGCAGCAGGTATGGAGTTGGTGCAACAGAGCAGCAGCAGCAGCAGCAGCTGGCAACGTCAGCATATGTGTGGGTGAACCTGATGGCTGACGTGTCCCCCCCTCCTGGCACACGCACAGAAGCGGCACACATTTGCTGCACAGCCCCAGCTTGAGGGCACCAAACACCGCTGTCAACTGCCGGCCCCGTACCATACACAACAATACTCACAGTCATTCGTGCTGCAGTCTGGTGTGTCCGCGCCCTTGCACGTTGCCATCTCCTTTTCTGCTGCCAGCCATGGCGCAGGCACTTCATTATCTGCACACTCGCACACACTGCACGCACGCAGCTGGCACATGCTGTCATCCGGCCACAGGGGGCAGTCACAGTAGATGTTGACCTGCACATGGAAATGACACGAAATGTAACACACATGTGACAATGTTACAAGATACAGAAACCGATGGCAGTCACAGGGCTGCATCGACTGTCTCGGCCGGCAAATGCGCACATAGGAGATCGCGTCTGAAAACTGATGAACACAAAACTGCTGAGCTCATGATACACTGCGCATGCAGGTGCGCGGCTTGTTTCCTGCAGCTGTTGCAGCACGTATAACTGTTAATTCTCCTGCTGAACGTCTCCCAGCCAGATGTTGCTGGGGTTCAGCCATGCTGCCGCTGCAGCTGCCAGGGCGCATCCACTAGTCAGCTCCAGCAAGACAGTGCAGGAACAAGGCAGTTATGTTGGCAAGATAACTCAGAGCGCAGCTGTGCTGGTGGTGCTGCTCGCTCACCTCCAGTCTGCTGCTGCAGCTGCCGCCGTTGCTGCTCCTGCTTGTACTGCCAAGAATGATCTACCACAGTGCATCTACTCCTGCTGCTGCTGCTGCTAGTGCAAGCTCTGCTGCTGCACCTACTCCTGCTGCTGCTGCTAGTGCGCGCTCTGCTGCTGTACCTTGAAGTATCTGAAGAAGGCCGTCTTGACCAGCTGCTCCACTACTGGGTGCACATGCTGCGTGTTCAAACTGTGCACTGCGCTGTATGTGCAGTCGCCTGCAGCAGCAGCAGCAGCGGCAGCAGCAGCAGCAGCAGCAGCGGCAGCAGCAGCAGAGCACGTCAGCGTCAGTGCAGAGCAAGCCGGGCAGGTGAACTTGAAGCGAGTATGCGGCCACAAAGCACAACAGTCTCATCATCTGCACATGCGGCACAGCACACTGGCGATGCATCCTTGAGTTTAAGACTAAGCTACGTCAATAACTCCATACACAATCTAGACACGCCAGTGTCGCTGCTGCAAGTGAGTACTCGGGTCAATAGCGTAACAACCACACTGTGTGCAACTGCAGCTCTCTAGATCATTACTCACTGAGATCGTCCACGATGCCCTGAATCTGGCACACACCAGCATCAGCTGTGGCTGCCAGCGACTGAATGGCTGCAGGAACCTGCAGGAGCAGCGGCACCAGCAGTAGCGGCAGCGACTGTCAGGGCACAGGGCACAGGCAAGGAACACAGCAACATCGTCCGTCTGCAGCAAGGCCGCCTTCGCTTTGCAGTCAGCTAGCCATGCACTGTTGCACAGTACAGGAGGTATTGGGCGAGGCGTAGCTACCGCGTCACAATTGCTGCTGTGGCAGTTTGCCGTGTTGTAAGGCTTGCCAAAAGTTCCTGCAAGCATGATTGCTGCTATAATGAAGGGTCCGTTCTGCCTATAAATAAGGCCTCATGCTCTGTCCGTGCTTGCTGCGACTTCAAGTAACTTTGCACTGGATGCTGCCTGTGCAGACTTTGTGACCTACTGCACAACTGACTGCATGTACAGCTACGCGAGCTTAACTTGTGCACAGCAGGTCCCAATTCTACTGCTAGGCACTTACTTGGGTCACAGCAGGTGTGGAAACAGCCTCTTCGTTTGCAGCTGCAGCTGCATGACCTGCTGCTGCTGGCTCTGCTGCTCCTGCTGCTGGTGCAGCTGCTTCAGCATCATCTGGTTGGCTGGCAGCAGCTGCTGGCTCTGAAACACCATGCTGAGGCTTAACACATGCCGTTACGCGTGCGCTGAGCTGCTGCCATGCCTCCAAGCCGTTTGTCTCTATAACTTTCACCACCCCAGCAAGTTGGGGTGGCAGCTGCTCCTGTTGATGGTATGCTGCGATCGCCAGTAGCACTGGTAATGCTACCGCGACAAACGAAGACGCCTTCATGGCGTGCGGGCGGTGCCCTGGACACGTGTGCAGTGGGTCCGGGTGCTCACGAGAAAATCAGTTGCCAGCAACGAAACAAAAGCACCAACAGCGACAAGAATGAGAGGCAGCAGAGCATGAATGTGTACATTAAGCTACTTGGACAGCCTGAAGAACCACAACCAGGAGGAAGGTTCCAAACAGGTAGATGTCCGATGTCACTGCAGTTTCTTCCGATCAGGCTGTTAATGCCGATAGAATAATATCTGTGAATATGCTGTAGAATGCGACATTCGGGGACGCTTTGTTCGCTCATGTGCGCCGATACCTAGGCAGTACTGCAGCAGCAGTACTGCCAGGTGTTGCTGCTGCAAGCAAACGCCGCCACGCTGCTGACCACAACATGGGTATATGCTCATAGGTTTGGATAAAAAGTCTGCAATCGATGGCAATAGGGCTGTATCTGCTGGTCTATCGCCGCCGCAGGCCAGCAGGCCATGCTGCGCGAGACTCACTACGGTTGACGGCCATCACCCACTGTACTGGGCGGAATGGGCATATCCAGAGTGGACACCGTACCACACAGGGCCTGTACTCTGGTAGGCGTTTCTGAGTTACACTGTAACGGGTGTGACACCTGCTGGCCGAATGGCCTTTTTGCTACGGAAGTGCAATTGCCACCTCGTGACGGACCCTCTGACAGGCACGTCACGTACTCTTGTCGGTCAAGCCCTGTCGATCACCGAAGATGCTCCGAACAGTCAACCGGGACGTCACCTCCGTCACAGCAGTGCACACATGTGAACCCTGGCGACCAGCAACACTAGGATCTGCTCTGATTGCCGCAGCGCGGCTGCCAGTTTGTTGTAAGCGGCCATGAAAAAACCCTGGTGAATTTGATCCCGAGGTTAACAGCCTCCCCCCACGGACCCGGGCTGAACAGCCGTGATGACCCCAACTCACACCTGCCCCCACCGGTCCCCACATCTACAACGACGAGGATCGCCATCATCACATCACCCATTCAAGCCATACCATTAACGCCATCACAGCTGAATCCACTTCATACACCCAATCACTCTGACCCCTCATCATCAGCGGTCATGAACAGCACCTTGTGCCCAGACCTGAACACAACACAAAGACGCATCCATGAAGCGCCACAGCTGCAGTGTGCGGCCATTCGACCGTGCCCTATACAGATCCCAACTGCAACATGATATGTGCACACCGCTGCATCATGCAGCATGGCTGCCATGCATTTGTAACACATGACCATACACTTTCAGTCGGTCATGAGTCGTATGTGCCACATCATGATATCGAAAGCAACGCTGGCCAGCTGTCAGCGCACACACCGTTCTTCATGAATCACTTGTCTCAAGCACCGTGCAGTGGCACTGTGCCACAACTGAAGTGAATCACATCTGATGACGAACATGACCCCTTGATTCTCCAAATGCTCAAACACATCACAAGCCCCGTTGAGCCACGTGTTGTATTGCCAAGTTGAACTCAAGTTCTGCAAACTGCTCAGCACCTGACAGGCGGTCTCTGCATACTGCTCAGCACTTGACAGTCCTTCAAGGCCTGCATACTGCTCAGCACCTGACAGGTGGCCTGGCTAGGCACCACGTCACAACCAGATCTAGCAGACGCATGCGTGTCCGACAGGCTAGCGCTCCAGTCACACTGTCAAGTCAAATGCGCTACACAGCTAGCTAGCACTTTACTAT
Organism: Tetradesmus lagerheimii; assembly: GCA_902809745.2. Lineage (NCBI taxonomy): Eukaryota > Viridiplantae > Chlorophyta > Chlorophyceae > Sphaeropleales > Scenedesmaceae > Tetradesmus > Tetradesmus lagerheimii. Next base: position 206,524 of record CADDIJ020000989.1, on the reverse strand, counting down.
GACTGTCGAACATACACACATGCAAGCAACATGGCATTCTATGATTGTATCAGGCAGCCTGCAGTGCACACGTCCAGGCTTGTAGTTTGCCTGTGGAGAAATCAATAATCTGCATCAGCCACCCTCCCCCCAAGTCCCACTTTATGCCAGTGCATCACACAGACAACAAGATACAAAGGCAGAGGTCTCAGGACACCCCACATGCTGCACCAGACGGTCTGACGCTCAGATGCCACATGCGGATTTCAATGCTATATATGAATCTACAAGTGCAGCAACATATACTATGCAGTCAGCGAGCCGTCACCTGGTGATGCGGATCAGTGCTGAGCCCCAGGATTCAGGGCCAACCTTATTGCCCCCCCCTGTGCGCCCCATGCCCACTGAGAGGCACCGCCGATGAGCTCATTGTGTGAGGCACAGCGTAGTGCGCTGCTGTGCGGTGAACAGTGTGCTGATCTCCGAGTGACTCCTGCACATAGCCTTGTCAACAATTCCTGTCTCAAGAACAGGCCATCGCAGTGCTGCAGTCTATATGCTAGCAAGATGCTGTGACAGCGTGCCGCAGGCTGCAGGCTGCAAGAGCCTGTTGCTGCGGCGCACTGCGCTCACAGGGCCTGTCCACATTGCGGCCCTAGCAACAAGCGCAGCGGCAGTGAAGCACCTCCATTACCAGCCCAGTGAAACACCTCCATTACCAGCCCAGTGAAACACCTCCATTACCAGCTCAGTGAAACACCTCCATTACCAGCCCAGTGAAACACCTCCATTACCAGCCCAGCTCAGTGAAACACCTCCATTACCAGCCCAGTGAAACACCTCCATTACCAGCCCAGTGAAACACCTCCATTTCAGCCCAGTGAAACACCTCCATTACCAGCTCAGTGAAACACCTCCATTACCAGCCCAGCCCAGTGAACACCTCCATTACTTCAGCCCAGTGAAACACCTACATTACCAGCTCAGTGAAACACCTCCATTACCAGCTCAGTGAAACACCTACATTACCAGCCCAGTGAAACACCTCCATTACCAGCCCAGTGAAACACCTCCATTACCAGCCCAGTGAAACACCTCCATTACCAGCCCAGCTCAGTGAAACACCTCCATTACCCTTACGCATCTCATTAACAGGGCCCGCCACCAGCGTAAGAAGTTGTATGTTGTGTTCATAGATTTTAAGAAAGCTTTTGACACGGTTCCTAGAGACTTGTTGTTGGCACGTTGCAGGCAGCTTGGCATCCATGGCCGCTTCTTGTCTCTATTGGAGCGTCTATATGACACCACCCAGCTACAGGTGTCTGTGAATGGCAAATTGGGTGACCCTATTGATACGTGCCTTGGTACTAAGCAAGGAAGTGAGCTGAGCCCGCTGCTGTTTGGGTTGTTTATTGAGATGCTGCACGAGTTGATCACAATTAGAGGCAAGCCTGTTCCAGGTGGGGCTTCTGCTCCTCTTGGACCTAAGGTTGGCTCTCTTCATGTGCCTGATTTGCTCTATGCGGATGACGGCTGCTTGATTGCTGAGTCGCCGGCAGACGCGCAATGCTTGTTGGATTGCTTGCAGTTGTTTTGTGAGATCACTGGCATGGAAGTCAACATGCAGCCTAAGAAGACGTGGGTGGTGGTGTTCCGTGGCAAACGTGTGCCACGCCCGCGCTCAACTGCGTTCACGTATGCTGGTCAGCCCCTGAGCATTCAGAGCAGCTACACATACCTTGGTGCAGTGTTGCATGAGACCAAAGGTCTGCAGCCAGCAGTTGATGCTTTGGCAGCGTCTGGGCTCAAGGCCATGCATACCCTCTTGGGCCGCTTCCGTAAGCAACGCATCACACAATACGACATGAAGTGCCGCATGTTTGACATCATGGTTGAGCCTGTTATGTCATACGCATCTCATGTGTGGGGCCCCGAGTTGTGCCATACAGGCTTGTTCAGGCACACAGGGTGGCGCATGTCTGCAGCTGACAAGGTGCATGTGTCATTCCTTCGCTACATGACTGGGGCTGGGCAACGCTCCAGCATTGATGTGCTGATGCGCGATCTTCACCGCTCGCCTGTTCAGCACCATTGGGTTGTGCTGGCGGCGCGCTGGTGGGAACGCCTTAGGGCCATGCCCGTTGATCATCTTGCGCGGGTTGCGTGGGTGTCGGATGTGGAGTTAGCATTGAGTGGTTGCAAAACTTGCTGGACATACTATCTGCTGCACACTATGCAACGCCTTGGTGTTATACAGCAGGCTGCATGGCGTGGGCCTGGGGTGACGGCTGCAAGTGTATGTGGGCTTGAGTTGCATGCTACAGCCGTGTCTGCTGCACTTGCACGCTTGGTTAAGCAGGGGTGGGCCGATGCAGGTGCGGAGGATGCTGACCCAAGAACAGCACCAAGCAATCATGTTACTATGTGCACACATGCTGCCTGGGTGCATCCTATGGAGGCTGATGCTGCTTTTGACCGCAACACACTACCTCAATACATGCAATTATGCTTGCCGTTCCGGGTGTTGCAGTGCCTTGCACGGCTTCGCACTGGGGCTGCACAGTTGGAGGTGCAGCTGGGTAGACATGCCCGCCCTCGGGTGCCCAGGCAGCAGCGGTTGTGTAGACTGTGCTCGTGTGCTAATCCTGTTGCAGCTAGCCGAGCAGTTTGGCGCACACGCGTGCACGCCCGGAACGGCAAGCATAATTGCATGTATTGAGGTTGTGTGTTGCGGTCAAAAGCAGCATCAGCCTCCATAGGATGCACCCAGGCAGCATGTGTGCACATGGTAACATGATTGCTTGGTGCTGTTCTTGGGTCAGCATCCTCCGCACCTGCATCGGCCCACCCCTGCTTAACCAAGCGTGCAAGGGCAGCAGACACGGCTGTAGCATGCAACTCAAGCCCACATACACTTGCAGCCGTCACCCCTGGCCCACGCCATGCAGCCTGCTGTATAACACCAAGGCGTTGCATAGTGTGCAGCAGATAGTATGTCCAGCAAGTTTTGCAACCACTCAATGCTAACTCCACATCCGACACCCGCGCAACCCGCGCAAGACGATCAACGGGCATGGCCCTAAGGCGTTCCCACCAGCGCGCCGCCAGCACAACCCAATGGTGCTGAACAGGCGAGCGGTGAATATCGCGCATCAGCACATCCATGCTGGAGCGTTGCCCAGCCCCAGTCATGTAGCGAAGGAATGACACATGCACCTTGTCAGCTGCAGACATGCGCCACCCTGTGCGCCTGAACAAGCCTGTATGGCACAACTCGGGGCCCCACAGATGAGATGCGTATGACATAACAGGCTCAACCATGATGTCAAACATGCGGCACTTCATGTCGTATTGTGTGATGCGTTGCTTACGGAAGCGGCCCAAGAAGGTATGCATGGCCTTGAGCCCAGACGCTGCCAAAGCATCAACTGCCGGCTGCAGACCTTTGGTCTCATGCAACACTGCACCAAGGTATGTGTAGCTGCTCTGAATGCTCAGGGGCTGGCCAGCATACGTGAACGCAGTTGAGCGCGGGCGTGGCACACGTTTGCCACGGAACACCACCACACACGTCTTCTTAGGCTGCATGTTGACTTCCATGCCAGTGATCTCACAAAACAACTGCAAGCAATCCAACAAGCATTGCGCGTCTGCCGGCGACTCAGCAATCAAGCAGCCGTCATCCACATAGAGCAAATCAGGCACATGAAGAGAGCCAACCTTGGGTCCAAGAGGAGCAGAAGCCCCACCTGGAACAGGCTTGCCTCTAACGATCCAGCTCGTGCAGCATCATCATGCAACCCAGAAACAGCAGCTGGCGAACCGGCTCACTTCCTTGCTTACCAAGGCGCGGCTATCAATAGGGTCACCCAATTTGCCATTCACAGACACCTGTAGCTGGATGGTGTCATATAGACGCTACAATAGAGACAAGAAGCGGCCATGGATGCCAAGCTGCCTGCAACGTGCCAACAACAAGTCTCTAGGAACCGTGTCAAAAGCTTTCTTAAAATCTATGAACACAACATACAATTTCTTACGCTGG